>JANBXA010000367.1:28130000-28172500 GCA_030556225.1 Cricetiscus sungorus | reverse complement strand
CGTCATCAAATCCCTCCCCCAGTGCTCAGGTAGTTATGCATAAGAGGAAAAGAGACCAGAATATATTGCATATTTTGTCAATTAAAAAAAGTATAGAAAAAAAATCACAAGTTCCCTAAAATTTGCCAGAAAGCAAAAAATCCATCCCTTTCTGTAGCTGGAAGTTAACCAAACTCTTTGTGACAGTCAGCTGGTGGCAGATAACCTCTGGTAGTGGGAACCCAAGAGACATATTAGAACATATTTCTATGGCCTTCTCACCACATAGATGATGGATAGATTCACCACTCAGCTCAGTAGCTCAACCATAGATTGGCCTCTTGTGTGATCATGTAACCACTGAACGAATGGTATGGGTGAGCATCTCCATCATGTCCTCTGATGCAGGAGAAGGGAGGCCATAGCCACTGAGAGAGACAACAGCAAAGCTGCTCACTCACTTCAGAGCCATCGGTCTGGGACAGACAAGAGAAGAATTATCTTGTTTCCTAATGCAGCCAAGTTTTACCTTTATGGCACAAACCAATGAGGAAAAGAAAATAAATAGCACATAATTTTGCATTTTTATAATAAGTTTGAAACTAAACACTAGGAACCCTTGTCAGCCCCTGCTAAGCTGATTCCAATTAAGGCTCCTGGCAGTGTTCCAGCTGCTTTACTCCTCAAATAGCACAGAGCATAACAAGGTTTATGAAGCATTCAAAAGTCAAATACCCTATTAACATAAACATGGAGTGAAATCAACTCTTCCACCAATTTTCAGCTTGCTTTCTTCCTTTCACATGGGTCGGGCTGATGGAAGATGAAGTTCCTTTCCTCTGGGCTTATTGGAATGCAAAGCAAGGCTTCCTGTAACCAAGATGGATTAGTTTCTGTCCCGGCTCATGCAGACACTTTGATCATAATGAATTTCTTCTGATACTAATTTTGGTACCATGGGCTCAAGCTTTTGCTTCCTGTTACAAGGCTGAATAACAATAGCACCACACACAGCAACAACAACAACAATGACAAAAGGGTCATAGGAGGCTCACGTATTTACATTTTGATTCACATGTCCCTCCTGATTGGCTAGGAAATGGATTTCTTAGCAGAGACTGACACTGCCAAGACATAATGTAAGCAAGGGCCACTTCCTTGGCCATGGGAGTAAAATAAACTACAAATTGAAGGATAGAAGCAGGTATAACATTTAAAGGGAAAGAAAAACAAGCAAAAAAAAAAATGGAGCAATAAATTTTTGTAAAGGTTCAGTTTAAGAAATAAGGAAGGAGGCTATTATGTCAAAAGCCAGCACCCTTTCTGGCATCCCCCTTAAAAGGTGGTAAGTTAAATGGAACAAGGTCTCCTTTGGACAGCACTGGTGATATATCTTCTTCTTAGCATACAATTCAATAACTTAGGAGAGGAACTGTGTAAAAGTCTACATTTTCCTCTCCAGTGAGCTATACAATGGCTGTTCCTTACAGAATGTGAAAAATGGCTTTCCTAATGAATGCATATGTGTGCCTACAAAACAAAATACCCATGACTATGTATATTCATTATGGATGATTACAAACCTCAAAATATTATGATCAAATCTTAATTCCACTGGTTCAGAAAAATAAGATGAAGAAAATACAGTTTTTAACCCACCACTGTAATATATGTGACCAAATATTAATGTTTTCATAAAGCCATTATAGTGTATATTTACATAAATATTAGAAGTAGCTTATATACTTCTACTTACAGTTTGGTGTTCTTATTGAAATATATATTTATAATATCTTAGAAAGGCTTTTAACAGTGTTTCTACACTGAAACATTCTGTTCACATCATAGTTGCTTACATACCCTAGTGAATCCTATGCCCTATAACAATATGATTATTAACCCAATAAATGCCCGTTTCTACTCTATACTGTGCACCTTTCTAGGATGTGGGGTCTTTATAGGAGCTCAAAGTATATCTAGGTTGTGGATGGAGATTGCTGCAGGTCATTCCACAGTATGACAAATATAAGGCCATGAAATCATTGTACTAAAATTGAAAAATACGTGTTCTTAGATCAGCAATAGGCTTCTTAGGTATGCAGTCAGATAGTACATGGCCAAGTGCTGTCACTATTCTCATTTATTAATTGTGTGAACATAGCTGTGTTTCCTCAACCATTAGTACCACAGTAACCCCAAAGATAAGATGAGAACAATACTTGGCATATTGAGTTTTTTGAGGATCCTGTACTTAGCAGCCATGAAGTACATTAAGAACATCCCTGGTGCTCAGGACCCTATTTTACTATAACTTATATTAGTCCATTCTTCATTATTATGACTAAAATTTGAGTCTGGCAACTTTTGAGCCTGTAGCCTCAGTTTTAGAAGCTGAAAAAAAAAAATCAAACATCATAGTGCTGACTGTAGGAAGGACATCCTGGTAAATGAATGGAAGGAGAGGCTGCATCAATTTACAGGAAGCCAAAAAACTAGTTGAGGAGTGGGGCTCACTTCTATAACTAAATTTTGAAAGAGCTCAGGATTAATACTTAATCCCTTCCTCGGTCACTACCATGATAGCCTAATGACTCTTCAAGGTCCCATCATTTACCAGTAGTGGCACACTGAAAAGCAAGTTGCCACCATGTAAGCTCTTAAAGACACACTCCACCCATATCTAAGACATAATACTGGTGAGTAACGGTGGGTTTCCCCATATCTGTGAGGTCGATTGAGTCTTTAAGAGTGAACTGAAGGTTTTAGCATAGAGGCTTCTGAGAGCTGCAAAGGAGAGAAAGAGGAGCCACACTAAGCATGAATGAATAAAAGAGTCTGACATACTCAAAACTGTGAAATGGTCTACATTTGTGTAACACTGTAAGAAACCGTTAGATTGCCTCTCAGGCACTGCAACAGCACAGAGACCATGCCATGCCTCTGAAACCAAAAGGGCATGAGAAAGACGTGGACATCATTTATTTTGCTACAGTGAATTCCTTGATCAAATAAACACATTGAATAGCCAACTTTCATCAGTTGATTATCAACTATATACACTAATTTTAACTGTTAGAAACACCTGGATAATGGATTTCCATAATACCTTGACTTCCTTTTTGTATTTTTATTCAGCTAACCATAAAAAATACTTTAGAGAATGATATAATGACACCCATAGACTCAATCCCAATTCACGGAACTGCACTTAATAAATTTCACTTACCTTGGGGACCCTGGGTGCTACTATTGTCACCCACAAGCCCATCCCCACTAGTCCAGTGAAGTTTATTCAACTGCTAAACGAGAGCTGGCCTTACTAAGCCCTGACTTTAGGCCTCCACGAAACTCTAATATCTGAGTGCTTTATGTGTCGCAAGCTTTGAGCTAAGTGATATTTCAAACAACTTATGCTAATGTTGTCATCTATGATAGCGATCTATTTTATGTTTGTCTTTAATCTGGGAGGTGGGGCAGCGAATAGAACTGGAAAAGCTGAGGACATGCACGGTCAAGTACCTATCCAGGCTCAAGAGAGATCACCTGTTCCCACAGCATCACAAATGCAGTCACACAGCATTGCTGGCAAAACTGACACGTGCCTGTCTCCATTAAAGGAAAACTCCAGAGTGTGTTTCTGATTGTTTCCCTAAGGTCCCTTCCATGTGCCATATGACTGTCCTTTGCAATGACTTCCTTCTGCATCCTGCTTTCTTAATAAATGTTATCATTTATTAGGTGCCTTTTCTGAACTCTGAGTCCTTGTAGCAAATTAAGACCAGTAACTACTGCTCTGAATTTAGATTTATCATCCGTATATACTTATAACAGACATGCTGCTCGTCATAAAATATGAGGCAATAGTGAAAAGCCAAATATGTGTCTGAGTATCATTCTTCACATATGGTTGCATAATCTTCTATTATGCAAGGTAATTTGGGATTTATATGCAATAACTCTGACCTGCAAGTGTATTCATTTGTGATGCATTTCTATATTTAATGTTCCATGATTTAATTAGGCATCTCTTGTTGATGGGCAGTTACATCATTTTCCAAACTTTGAGTCTGCAGTGGTGTAATACACATGTCCAGAAAAGATATCTCTGCTATGACATTTTACCTACCTCCTCTCCAAATGGCTCACAATATATGATTGACTATTCTCTGGTAATATATGAGGACTCCTAGATCTTTCACATTGATGCCAATGTCTGTGAGGTCAACTGTCTAACCAAATTTAGGGCTATGTGACATCTTGCCCCATTAAAAACTAGAGAAGTCAAGAAACTCCTTACTTATTTGTTATTCCGTGGGCTTTCATCTCCATGACTCCAAGACAAACTTTGTCTGTTTTGCTCTTGCTGTTTTAAGGAAATCTTTGTATCCTTGCTAGTTATGGACAGTAGATCCCACAAGCTCAGTGTCATAAACACTTACAG
The DNA here is from genome assembly GCA_030556225.1 of Cricetiscus sungorus. NCBI lineage: Eukaryota > Metazoa > Chordata > Mammalia > Rodentia > Cricetidae > Cricetiscus > Cricetiscus sungorus. The sequence goes on along the minus strand of JANBXA010000367.1, from coordinate 28,168,080 downwards.
AGTCCTTGAAGCTTTTACACCAAGGCACTGGATGATTTGGCTTTTACAGAGGTTCCTTTTCCTGACCTTCAGATGACCTTCTTTTTCATGGTGTCCTCCATGAGAGGGAGTAAGCTAATGTCTTCCTGGTCTTTTCTAGTCTCTGTACCCCGGGCCTCCACAACCCATGACTAACCCTAAAGCCTCTGCAGAAGTGGCACTCCTAAGTGTCACCACAGTTCTTTTAGAGGGACCTAAGTATTCCATTTATGCCACACTGAGAACATTTGTCTTTTCTTTTTCATGCTATAATTTGGTAAATATACATCTGTTTGTTTGACTTTAATGCTACTAATTTCTTTTCACCTTTAGTTTGTTTGCCTATATCCCATTTGTCATAACTCAAAGCTAGTCTTATTGTTTTCTCTATTCCTCCTAAATTAGCCTAAGGGAGTTTTATTTTGCAACTGGTATCAATCGTTATCAGTGTTTGTTTCCACTGATACTGTAAGTTAATCACAAATTTATGCTCTTCCAAATGCACACAGGTTTTCCTACTAAAATGTACTCCATAGCCCATGCTTTCAAAATTGCAGTCCTTAATTCTTATTCTTTGTTGTTATTGGTGGTGATGGTTTGTTTGTTTGTTTTGATTTGCTTTGCTTTTTGAAAAAGGGCTTCCCTGTGTAACAGCTCTGGCTGTAGACCAATCACCTTTTGACCTCATAGAGATACACCTGCCTCTGCCTCCCAAGTGCTGGGACTAAAGGTGTATGCCACCACCGCCACCTGGTTTAATTCCAATTATTTTTCCTTTATTCCCCTGGTACTTCTGATTCATATGTGCATTTTTGCATATACTTATGTGAATAATGAAATGGTATAAACTGTATTTTTTGCTGTTGGTCTTGTTTTAAAAAGGCAGTTGGAACCCATCATACCACAATGCATGGCTAAAATAGATTCAACTGAAAAATCAATAACAAGCTCACTTGGTGATACATTACCACATAAAAAGCTATTTTCTTAATTCTTGTTATTATGGTCTTTTTTGTTAAGAATAAACTACATTTAAGACATCTTTAAAGTCTCTTCACATTCTCCTGGGATAGAGAACTATGTCACAGTCACCTCTGCCACATCTGTACATAATAGATTGCTAGGACACAGAAAACTCTCAAAAGATGTGTTTAATGAGGGAACAAAGTCAGAACACAATAAATAATTCATCTTCCCGTCAATAGTTGACATTCTTCTGTATCTCCACATATTCTTTTCCTTCTTCTCAATCAAAAATCCAAGGTAAATTAAACTTTTGACTACAAAAAATCTGGCATACCCCACAATATGCATTCCCTGAAAACCAAGCCAAGTACAATTTAAAAAGAAAATGTTTCTCTTTTCAGGTAATTATGTTCCCTTTCTTAGATCCCACTTTACCTGCTTCTCTCAGCCTTTGGACTCAGCAGTCTTATTTCTTTCTGTGTTCCACCCAGAAGCACAAACAAGACCTCATCTCCTAGTTAGCAGCCATCTAACTCTTCTGGAATAACAACCATGAGCACAAGTTTAATTTAAATTCCTTCATATTCCTTTACATACTAGGGGCTTTCAAAACAGGTTTGTTGAACAACACTACTCTCAAGAACGAGGACTGTACATGTCTTGCTTCCTTTCACTAGAAAACAGAAGCAGGATTCCATTTCTGTGTGAAGTATCAATGGTGTGCTGGCAGTAAAATTACACTCTGGCTCCCTGGAGAGTCAGATCAAAAGTGGAAATTTTAAACTATGTCTTCTATGCATGTAGTTTATAAAATTTCATTCTCAGTTATAAAGTGATAGAAGACATACATATTTCTGTTTTATTTGAGCACTTACTTTGACCAGATTGCAAATTTTCTGTTAATTGAGTATTGAATTGGCCAATACACTACTGGAGATCTGCTCCATAGCTTTTTTCACATGGAATTTATTACAGGCTTTTCCTCCACATCTGCTCATTTGGTATGTTTAATCTAGCATGGTGTTCCCTTTATATGCAGGGTGGGAATGACTATTGAATGAAAAAGTGGAGGAAAAATAAGAACTGAAAAATCCATAGTTAACTTGCTCCTATGCTGTTAAAACAATAAAATATCCAATGTGATAAGCTTATCATTTTACTGGCATATTACACTTCCATGTTTTCATTACACAAATAATACATGCCAATTTTAAAAGTTGACAAACTGGAGATGAGCAAATTTGTTTAAGTGAGCTAAAAAAATTACTCAGAAATAACATTCAGGATGCTACTGTACATGTTCACAAGTATCTCTCTGTGCAATGAGCAAAACCACACTTTAAGCAGATGGCATTATATTTTTGTAAAGTATTTTTCAAATAACAGTAGAATTGTTCTTTCTTAACTTTAAATGACACATACATATTTCATACTTAATGACTTAAGACACATTTGTCATATGCATCCATTTAGCATATGGATTATTTCAATCCTATATTATAAATAATTTAGACAGTTTAAATTGTCTATATTTATATTTATATTTATTTCATCTGACAATTAAAATTCTTGTACAAATATTTGTGAACCTATATTTCTTTCTAAAAACAAATTTTAAGAAGTGCTATTGCTAAATAATTTTTCCCCTAAAAATTTGGCCTAAGTTGTCAAATTACTTTCAGAAAAAAAATATATCAATTGTTTTCCTTCTTTAAAAACTCTTCCTACAAGTACAAGGTATTATATTTCTATTTTCTGGTTGAAATCAAATAAATGAAAATGAAAGTATTTCATTCTATTATGTGTATTGAAGTACTTTTCACCGACCAACAAGATTGACCAGCAAGGTTGAATTATCTTTTTGTGTGGTGGTAAGCTAGCTCCAATTTCCCAAAAGGGTAGAAATATTTTATAGGTTAGTGTGTGTGTGTTCGTGTGTGTGTGTGTGTGTGTGTGTGTGTGTGTGTGTGTGTGTGTGTGTGTGTTTACTGAATATAAATTTTTTCATACGATATATTCTGGTCTTCAGAGAGCGAGAGATTTTGGAACACAGGGTCCTAAGTATGATGATGTCTTTCTCAAACCCTCCCCTAAGGAATCTGTGCAGAGGACAAAGCAGAAAGATTGTCAGATGCGCCAGAGGAGATGGATAACTCCAAGGAAACAGTGTCTTCCAGACACAGCATTACTGATCCACATATGAACACCAAGACTCACAGTATGCACAGACCTGTCCAGGTCCATGCCTGCTGAGGGGGACCTGCACACGAACATCCATCTCTAACCAAATAACATTCTTCTGTTTACCTTTCAGAGTGTTGTGGTTGTTCCTGAAACTGGCACATCACTGTAAATTTTAACTTAACAAATGAAATATTATCTTAGTAAAACTATTTATCCCTTGTCTTATAAGCTGCTGAAGTTTGCAGTGAGAAATGTTAATTGAATTCCTTTTCCCTCTTAGCCCACTTTTCTGTTGTCATCTTCAAAAGAGCTGAGTGAGAACCATGTAACTCATGTTATTTTCAAGATTAATAGACTCAGGGTGCAAAAGATGCAACACTCCAAGCATGAAGAATTATTAACTAGCAGCAACATTTGAGGGATGTTTTCACATTTCCAATGCTTCATTGCTTCACTGAATAGTGAACAGGGGAGTTCACTTGGAGGCAGATGTTACCCTTGCACATATTACAAATGCAAATGATTATCCCCAAAGTGAAAATCTAGGAATTGAAAAACACTGCATGGAAAATTTCAGATAAAATTATATAAATAATTGTACTGAGTACGAAAAATGATTTCTCTGTAGGCATTATCCTTTTAGTCCAAAGCTAGAGTAATCATAAATGTCTGAGATGAGTAAATGAAAACTAAAAACAACCAAGATGACCCATTTGTAATGGTACTCAGTATTGAAATGACCTCTGTTGGAAGACAGGACCAATACACCAGAGGCTATCGTCATAGGAATAGTAAAATAGCACTTCAGAAAATACTGTAACTTGCCAGAAATATATATTCAATTTTGATTTTCACATGGATGCATACAAACTCTTAAGGCAAGATCTTCAAGATAGATTCAAACCTATTCTTTGTTGTAACTTTTAAAAGATTTATTTATTATTTTACAAGAATGATTCTCTCTCTCTCTCTCTCTCTCTCTCTCTCTCTCTCTCTCTCTCTCTCTCTCTCTCTCTCTCCATGTTTACCTGGTGTATGTGGAATCAGAAGAGGGAATCAGAATCTCTGGAATGAAGTTACAGTTCACAATTGTGAACTGCAATGTGGGTACTGGGATCGGAACCTCTGCAAAAGCAGCATGAGATCTTATGGCTGAGTCATCTCTTCAGTTTCTTAAGCCTGGCCTTAAAGAGGATAAGAGGCTGCTAAAATAGGCACACCTTACACGTATCATAATGAGTCATCTCTTCATTATTTCCACATTCTGCAATTTCTTTATTAAAGTAAATTATTTTTCCCTTCTTTCTTCCATTTTTTACAATGAAACAAAATTCTTTCTGAAATGCCAAACCAAATATGACCCTATTACCAAAATGATTTTAAATTAACAATCAGAGTTTGCTATTCCTCTCTAAATCTTATTTAAACATCTACTATTACAGAAGCACATCTGGTTGTCTTACATATTAAGTCTCATTAGTGGCCAGATGTAGTATTTCACTATTCACTTTCTCCAACACACCTATACTCTGACTTCTTGAACCATCTACACTTTGAAGGCCCCAGACCCTCACCCAGCCCCCTGCTTTGGCAGCCATGACAGGCTGCAGAAAAGATTCAACAAGATGTATGCCTCTGACTCAGCAACCTGTGCTGAGCCCCAGACCTTGACCTAGAGTCTAGGAAGCCAGATACCCTCCATGTGGCAAAACACCAATCCAAAGTTAGCTGGCAGCTCTGGATGTGCTTTACTGATAACAGTAAAATGCAGCTGCCCTGGTATGGACTCTAGGCATAGCAACCTTCCTACAGCTGCAGTTGACCACTCAAAATAGGACAGATTGCCCAAGCCCAGAGGTACACCAATCCTGAAGCAGCAGCTGTGATTTCCTCAGACACCCCCCTTGCTCTACACCAATATATTTCCTTCCCCAATGCTGCTCTAGGTTCTACCTGCTTCGACGAATGTGTCAGATACAGGGGAACCTCGTTTAATTCATAAAATTAAAGACTTTTGATTTTGCTTCAGACTTTCGCTTTTGCTTCAGATTGGATCTCTTGGTGATTCTGGGGTTCAGACTATGGGTACAACAACTTAAAAAAAATACTCAGAGCAAATAATCACTACCAGGTAGACATGACTGAGACACCAAAGATGACAGATGACATCTTTCCAGATTAACTGAGCTAATTTTTCCTTGATCTTTTCACTGTCCATACCCTCACACAGTGAGTGACCTGATCCAGCTGCATGCTTGATTAGAGTTGCCACCTTACTTTGTCTAGCAAGTCTAGGCTGCCTAGGTATCTGAACAACAGAGTCATTTCTAGATGAGATCATTTGCACTGTCTTCTTCTAATGCCTTTGCCAGCTTGAGCTACTAGGTATGAAGCAGAACGGGTTCACTTCACAAGACAGAGCAAGAAGCCTGACACAGGGCGGTGTTACCAGTACTTTGCTGTCAGCCTGGTCCCAGAGCCACCCCAAAATAACCCACAGAGACTATATTAGTTATAAAGCTCTTGGCCAATGGCTAGAGATTCTTACTGGCTAGCTTTGTCTTAGCTATTAACTAATCTCTATCCATGCAGTCTTACCAGAGAGAGAGAGAGAGAGAGAGAGAGAGAGAGAGAGAGAGAGAGAGAGAGAGAGAGAGAGAGAGAGAGAGAGAGAAGAGAGAGAGAGAGAGAGAGAGAGAGAGAGTCCAGACCTCTTATTCCTCTCATGGCCTACATCTTGACTCCTCTCTACTACATCTCCCAGAATCCTCCTTTTCTCCTAGTCCCACCTATCTTGCCTTCCTGTTTGAGACAGTGCTTTATAAACATATTTACAGAATGACATCCCCCATCAGGGCGGCTATGATATATCCCTTAGGATTCCAACACTGTCATATCTGCACATTTATATCCTTCAGATTAGAATATTATCCTTCAGATTAGAATGCATTCTAGGCTAACTTTTCCTTGGGAAATCAAACATGCTCTAAGCATTCATAAGTTACTGAAGTAAGGGACTATTGAGGTTTGGAAAGAAAACACAGTTGTCCCTCTGGCTTTTCTATCAAAACAAGAACACAAGCATGGTGCACTCTCTGACTCCAAGGACTCTTAGTGGAGACTAGGCATCTAAAAGTTATAATGACCCAATACCGATGGCTGGATGATAACATGTCAACTATCTTCAGTCCCACCTATCGTACTATGTGTCAAGAAGAAAAATGCAACAAATAAAAGTCAAATTGACATTTTAGTACATTTTTATAGCAAAAAAAGAATATTGAAAGAGGCAATAGTGAGACTTTCTCAGATATAGTTAAGTAGGGTCAAGGTCAGATTCAAAGTGCTTTTAAGACTTTTCTAGGGACTGCTCTAGTGATCTCAAGAGATGTCCTTAAAATTCCTAATCCTTATTTCCCCTGCAATCACAATTTTACTCCCTTCAAAGTGTTATCTACAAAGATAAAAAGTGAAAATGAATGATATTAAAGATTAGAGAGCTTTTGCGACTGCCAATTAGGACTGTCATGATCAGCTTGTTTCTGAGGCTCTTCTTTCCTCTAGAGTAGGTGTGTCCCTTCGTTTTCAATGCTGAATCTGAAAAGACAGATCCCTCCAGTGAGGCAGCAGGCACTCCCCTGCTGTTCACAACCTTCTGGGCAGGAAGTGATTCCCCTGGGTGAGGTCAAGGATTCTCCCTGGGGGAGGTTTAATTTTGACTTCACCCCTCTGTACTCCTTTGGAAATAACCCTTGCAACCCTAAATCGAACCATCAACATGGCGTTAGCCTTTTTTATTTCCCAAGCTGTTTAATTTATTCTGCATAACCAGCTACTTCCTCCCTTAAGGGAAAATATTGAAAGAGCAAGCCTTGAACTTCTCCCTTGGAAGGGACCAAGCAGCTAAGTGATAGCCAGGGCTGCACCTGCACAAATCCAAGCTGAACACAGCCTGCATGCAGGTGCCACCAGCCCCTTCGGTTCTGAGGAAAAGGAATCCTTTTGAAATTCCACTTGTTTGGGAAATCTTGACCGTCCTTGTTCTTTCTATTCTTTTTTCTTTCTTATCCCTAGGGCGCATTGCACTTTAAGAAAATAAGAACAGCTTCATTAGTCAGCAGATGTCAGTGCAAACTGAGTGCCCTAAGGAGATGCAAACGATGCCCCCAAGCAGCCAGGAATGAATACAATGCGACATCAAACAAGACAAACATGTCCAAAGGGCCACTGAAACAGATTTGACTCCACACTGTAAAGTGCTCAAGTGAATATAGCAATAAAGGGGAGATGTATATTTTAACACCCTAGGAGTTCATGTCTGTCAATCAGTGGCAGGGATTTACTTTGAGGGTATTACCTAAAGGTGTTTTTGAATCACGGGACATTTGGAAGCCTAGTCTGAAGCTGGTATTTAATGGAAGAGGAATGTTTAAAAAGCTTTCTAACCATTTGAAGCTGTTATTCTGAAAATAGCATTTCAGAATAATATGGCAATGACATCCGATTTACAAGGGAGGCTGAAGCTCAGCCAGGGTGAGTGAATTGTTTCACAAATGTTGTATGATTGGGAAGCCAGAAACCAGAATGCACCCGGACTAGCTACTCCCCACCCCCATATGGTACGTGATGAAGAAGTAACTTCCTTCCAATATTTTAGAAAGGCTAAAAATAACTCTAAAAAAAATAAAGCTAAAACAACTTATTTGCTTAGACCTTAAAGGTAGAATCAAGAGGGTAGTGGGGAACAAAGAACAGACCTTTTCTTGACTTTTTATCTTCAGAGTGGGGGCTGCAGGTGAAAGGCAGGCTTTGGACCTGAAAGGAAAGTATCTGCCTTACAAACATAAGGACTTGATTTTAGTTTCCAGAACCCACCATTTACAAAAATAAAGATGGACATGGTGGCACATACTTCTAATCACAAGTTCTGGGGAGGAAAGCCAAGAGAATACTCGAGGCTCATTGACTAGCCCACCTAGCCTAACAGGCAATTTACAGCCAAGAGAGACCTTGCCTCAAAAATTAAGGTGTGTGACATTCCTAGTGAATGAAACCTGACTTTGTTCTCTGGCTTCCACAAGGACATACCATCTGCATCCATACTTCACCCATTCCCACATAGACACCACCTCTCACCACCCCCACCCATGGAGAGCCCAGTGAAAAGCCAGAAGAATTATGGATCCTAATGGGAGCACTGCGACTGAGTTCAGGTCTCAAAACCTGTTTGTGACTGTGGGAGGACAAAACCTTCTCAGCCACGATGTCTTCAGGTGTTTAATTAGAATGTGTGTGAGAGTTTTAGTCACAGTTTGATAATTCTAGTTTCACAGTTCCACTTTACCCTGATTCTCCCAGGAGCATTCAGTTCAGCAATGCCCATGAAGTCATCTGACTAGCTGAGAAATATTGCAGATGTTTTAATGTTATGGTTGCTTTTCTAAAGGATAGCTATGACTCATAACCAGATAAGTGCACAGACAGACTCAAAGTGCACAGGGGGTGGGTGCTACGATATAGGACTCTCTGAACATTTGTTGCTGAAAGTACACTGCTTTATCTTCTCTACAAACTGCAAGCTACACATAGTATTACCATATTCCTACTGCAATATACAAATTAATTATCTTATCCTACAGAGGTCTAGACTTCCAAATCCCAGCGCCCGCACAGCCCCGTTCTCCTCCAGAGGATCTGGAGAGATTCGTGTTTACACTCTGAGGCTCCAGAAGCAACCATTTGACAATGAACATTGTTCTACCCATCATGTGATGATTCATTTCCCATTGACATAAGAAAACTGACTGTCAAAGTACTAAAGTAATTTGCAAAATTTAAAAAAAAAAATGAGACAGGCACAAAGAAACACAACTTCCCACACTGGTAAGAAGCAAATCTTAATGTATAAGCAACTGTGGCTTATTGCATAAACATCCTCTTTCATGAAACATCTATCTACCTTCAGCTTTCTACTTTTTCATGTGAGGTAAACTAGATAGAGGTAAAGTATGGATAAACTTCAACCCAAGTTCACTTCTGAAAAAAGTATTTCCAAGACAATACTTTAATGCAATAGAATAGAAATTTCTGAACAAAATACCCCAAAAGGAAGATATTTTCATGTTCTATATAAAGCAACTAAGGTCGTTAGTATATTCACTTTCTATGTTATTAGTGTGCAAATGGCTCACATTGACAAGGCATAGTTCTGGCCTCAGGAGAGTGATGGTAAAGACTGCCCCTATGTCTACATCTATGCTCATGTCCTTAAACATTAACTACTGTACCCATGATACTGTATGATCCTTTCCAAACTTCCCAAAGGTCAGGACCTGCTTTTTGCTGCTTACGTCTTTTAGTAGCCATCTGTAGTAGCCCCACGTTTCAGTGCCAATCTGTAATAACCCATGTCCGTTGCGCTTTAGTCAAATCCATCCGACTTGCCTGGTTTGTACCTGAGAAGGGGAGTAAGGATTGCCAAATAGCAGGTAAAGATGCTAAGAAAAAGATGGAGACACAGAATAATCAGAAGGGCAATCCAGTGAATACTGAATGCCTCAAGTTTATTCCTCAACACTCTAATTTACCCCAACCAAAAAGAAGAAAGTGGCAAAAAAACTTCTTTAGCATGATACAAGGAACAAACAGACATTCTTCCTTAATTCTCCAAACATCTGGTCACCACTCATTATCTGGCCTTGAGGGTTGAGAGTAACCACACCTCAGACCAAGTCTCTTGTTATTTAGATGAGACATCTACACCTAATACCAGACACCATACAGTAGCCACACCTTAGACCTTTAGGACTTATGACTTTAACTATGGAAGAATAAGGATAGTTTTGAAGTCAAGATAAAGCAAAGCCATTTTTTATGGGCATCAACAACTTCTGCTTATTTAGGCCGTGCAAAAGAAGCAGTCAAGCTAGACCATGAAGAAACATAACTGCATGTCATATGGAGGGGGAAATAGAGCAGTAATGATTTATTCAGTGCATTTAGCATACCAAGAGTGTTTTAAGCATTTTATGTGCATGGACTCATCAAAGCTTACATCAGCCCTTTGCAGTAAAATGAATATTTTATGTATGATACAAGTGAGAAATCTGGTGTTCTGGCTGAAGCCACACAACCAGAAAAATTTGGAGTAGGACTGTAGAGACAGGTGATCTGTCCTGGAGTGTGCACAGTGAACACATCAGGAGGCCCTCATCTGTATGCCCCAGCATGCATCGAGGAGACTGGGCCAGAGACAAGTGAGCGCCTACACTTAGCTGTTTTCTTTCCACACAGATGTGAGTGAGATGCTCTGAAGGCTTAATCCTGTTGTACTAAAGTAGACAAACGTAACATACACAGGACCCTGGTCATGAACTAATACTATGATAAGCCAGAAGAGCAAGTCCCACCATGGCCCAAGAAGACAGTGAGGATTCTTTGGCCAAGATCTGAGACCATCCACACTTAACCACCTTGATTTTCATTAATTATGTTTGTGGAAGGGATACAATTATTAATCCTATTCATAACAATGGTTTCAAACAAATCAATAAAATTATTATTGTTTGATTAAACTAAATGGACTCAGTTCAATGCTAGGAATGTAACTCAGTTGGCTGAGTGCTTTCTTAGAATGTAGGGCCCTCGGTGTAATCTGAGATCTACAGAAACTAGGCAGAGTAGTGGCACACATCTGTGAGCAGAAGGCAGGAGCAGGAAGATCAGAAATTCAAAGTCATCCTTAGCCATATAGAAAGTTCCATGCCAGCCTCGGTTATGCACACTACATCAAAAATGAATAAATTTTTTAAAAATAAATGCAATCATATCAGCAGAAATACAGTGTTGCTTACAATTATATTACAAGAAGATTTTGCCTAACTTGGTAAATATGTTGGCCTTAAAATAATGAAATCTATAACAAAAATAAAATACAGCTGTTGTTATGCTCTGAACACAGAACCCTTACCTCCCAAGTACTGATGCAAACACACAGGGGTTTATTGAAAGCAAACTCAAATTAAGACCCTCCAACAGCACTGCAGTGTAGCTAGTGAGAGGATCAGTCCAAACCAGCAGAGGAGAGGGCTTACAAAAGGAAAAATGGAAAAATGCAAGTTTAGGGAGGTACATGGCTTGACATTATCTGTTTGGAATGGGGGTGGCTCATTGGCCAACTAACCCTGGGGTTAAAAAAGCATTTGGAAATTTCAATCAGGACATCTGGTGACCATAAGCTGTCTGTTAGTCCTGTGATTGGTTGACTCAATGGGATATGGAGCCCTGAAGCAATTTTAGCTGTCTGTGGTTTTTTCCTGGAAGTAGGTTCAGTGTCCAGTCAGGGGCCTTGCAAGGTGGCATCTAGTCTGGAATGGCATTAGTTTTTCCTGGTCCCACAAGCCCCCATCTCTTTGGATAACAGTGACCAATCTTAGACTCTCACTTATGAGCTTTGAAGAGGAACATAGTGTGCATCTGAACCCATGGTCATCTCATATTGTGTTTAGGTCTGAGTGACAATCGGTTGATGGGTACCCATCAGCTTGCATATAAATTGAGTTAGTCTATTGATGATACAGGGTCCAAATATTAGAAGCAAAACAAGTATTAAGAGGGAGTCCATTAGGACAGATTTTAGAGTGGCCATCCAGGGAACACTATTGAACCCATATTCAAAACATCCCTGGTTGGCCTCTCATTGTCAATTATGTTTATCTAACCCTTCTTTGATCTTTGCCTTATCTTCTTTGATGTCCCCTGGGTGCTAACATTCTTTCCCCAGTGCTGCACAGAGGCCTGCCTGTTGTGAAAATAAGATGTCCAACCCTAGATGGTTTTGGAGGGCTACTTCTGCTAGAGAGCCAAGGTAATCTTCCAGGTGTGTGATGGAATCTTCTACCCTGTATAAGTCTGCATCTAGGCTAGCCCTCAAACTAGAATAATGATAAACATGTTGAATGAGAGCTGTGGTGCCTGTATATGTCTCTCCACTTAAAAAAGTCCCAGTTAGTTTGAATAGTACATGGGGGTCATTTTTCTCAGGGGCAGTGGAGGAAAGTCAGCATCAGCATCAATAGGATCAGGAGCGACATTTGAGCAGGACCTTCTGGGAGATTGGTGGGGATTGCTATTGCCTCCCATCCTTGTCTGTAGTAGTCTTCCTTTGGTGCAAACGGATCAGCCGGGCTGGCCTGGGAGTAGTCAAGTAGTTGATCCAGGTGGCCACTCTGTTTACCTTCAGGGTCATAGGAGTAGTGAGCAGTACATCGAAGGGTGCTTCCACCTGTGCTTCCTCATCAGTACCTCTTGTCATAGACTCAGCCCCTGATTGGAGCCTGTGAGGTTCAGGGGGATTTCCAGATTCATAAAGGGCCCTATGTTTAGGCCCAATAGTTTTATGTGCCCATTGTAGCTTTCTTTATGCCCTGCAGGACTGGTGGTCTATACCTGCCAGGATCTCTGTCTGTAGGATGTGAGTGATGGGGTTGGGGAAGCACTGACAAACATGATTTCATAAGGGGTCAGTCCCTTCTGGTAAGGGGAATTCCTTACCCTAAGAAGGGCAAAGGAAAGGAGGGCCACCCAGTCTGCTCCAGTCTCTATGGCTAATTTGGTCAAGGTCTCTTGGGGTTTTGTTCTTGTATTCAACCTGTCCTGAGCTCTGGGATCTGTTTAAGCACAATATAATTTCTGGTCACATCAGGACAGTGGCTAAATTCTGTGTCACCTGGAACACGAAAGGCGGCTGTTGTCTCACCGTACCTGGGTACCCAGGAAAACTGTACCTGGGTACGGTTGTCTTCAAGCAACTTCTTTGTCACCATCTGCTTGGTTTCATGCTTTGTGGAAAAAGCTTCTACCCACCCTGAAAAGGTATCTTATGAAAACCAGTAAATATTTATATGCATACCAGCCAGGTTTTACCTCAGTGAAGTCACTTTCCAGTAAGTGTCTTTCTTGTAAGGATCCTGAATTTTTAGGATTGGCCACGGCATTAGTACATTAGCAAGCTTTGTATTTGGAGACAAGGGCTACAATTTTTTGTTTCTGTCTCTGATCTTGACTTTTGAGTGTCTCAACACGTCCTGCATCCTGCAGACCCCCATGTGGGAGGAACAGTAAATTATTTCCAGTAGCCTCTGTCTCCATTTGTTGGGCAAAATGATTTTACTAAGAGCCTATCATCACCATCCTTCAAGACATTGTGTCATTGGGGGAATTTATACAATCTAGATCCTCCCTGGTGTATTCAGGAGCCTCCTGCAAGGTGGGGGGCCCAGGGTTCACAGGGACCAAAGTCATTATTGAACCAGTCTGTATAGCCACCCCTCAAGATATTTTGCCTGCCAGATTGTTGCCTCTTGGCACTGGCCTATCTCCTTTCCAGTGTCCCGGGCAGTGGATAATGGCCAGTTTTTTTGTTTTTGTTTTTGTCTTTGGGGGAGCAGTGCTAAATGTTTGTTTTTAACAGTCCGTGTACATATGTGCCCATTGAATTATTCCCCTGTCTTTAGTGGTCTCGTATAAAAGCTTAGCTATTTCCACAAACCCAGGGATCCAAAGCCAGAAGAACGCAGCAGTATTGAGAAGTTCTCTCACCTATCTTGCTGTGGTTGGGACCGGGATCTTGAGCTCTGTCCCTTTGCCAGCTGCTGACAGTCGTTGCTGTTCCTTTTTTAGGACACAACCCAAAAATGTCACTTGCCATTTGCAGATCTGGGTCTTTTTAGCTGATGCTCCATAGCCCACTTCCCCCAGTGTTTACAGTAAGTCCCTTGGGCCCTCTTAAGCAAAAATGTAAATGCAACATGATGCTGGGCCTAGGATGTGGTCACTGCATGTCCTGCCTGAACAACAGAATACTTAACTCAGGAGATAGTTACTTGATGCTTTGTGTATTGAGAAGGCGATTTTGCTTGTTTGGTCTTTGTATCTTGGTAAGAAAGATCTCTGTTTGCCTTCTCCCTCTCTTTTGATGGGGGAATATAAAATCTTTGAACAAGAAACTTGGGCAGATCCGGGTAATCACCAAGTGCCCTCCTGACTCTATGTCTTGTCTCTAGCCTGTCCCTTCCCTCTACCCACGATCAGCTCTCAGGTATGGACCCAACAGATTACTACATTTAATATTGCCTGATTTAAATCTTATGAAAGACATGTTAGATGGATGATACTGTATAAGTATAGCAAATGAGAATATTGAATCTCCAATAAGACCCAGTAGGACCTGACTCAAACTCACTGACTTGTGACTGTGCCCCTGCTCCTTCTGCTGCAGCACATATCATCCGAAAGGTACCTTATTAATATTTGTGATCAATAATCAAGAAACACCTTGGGGTAGATACAGCTTAATCTGATATAAATTAGAAACCGAATGGGGTGTCCAGGTTAAGCATATCTTACATGTAAAATAATGACCTGAAAACCATTTTTTTCTCTATAATCTGTGTACATACACACTTACATGAACATGTATGTGTGTGTCATAGTTTCTATTCTAAAGAAATCAATTTGGAGTAAATATAGTAAATATGGTTTCCCTCCATCCATTCTATGTCATCCTATAGGAAACATGTAACTAGGGGACTTGATCCCACTATAAGAGAGAGTGACATTGTTTTAGTGACCACTTTATTTCTGGACACAGTACCTGGTTTAAAATGCATATCTGCAGTCCGTTGGTGGGCTTCCAAGGTAGTCTAGCTCACTCTTAAATCTGAACAAGGGAATTCTGATATGTGATTCCATTATGATCTACAGGGCTTCTGCGCTGACCTTCCAGACGTACAAGGACTGATACATGGAACAACTCAAGTGTTGAACAGCAGCAGCCATGACAGTGCCATTAGGAAACAGAACTCGGCCATGTTTTATCAGCCTCTTGAGTTTTCTAGTGGGAGGCTTTTCCTAGAGTACAAATGGGCAATGGAAATCCAAGTCAACCCTGACAAGCTGAGAGGTGCAGAGAGATGAGTAGAGACACCAAGGCCTGAAGATCAGAAGATCACAGGGTGAGAACTAGGTGAACCATGTAGGCATTGACGAAAGCCCTTGGAAAGGTTTCCCTGAAGCAGAGCTATGCTAACCTCAGAACTGGATCATCGCAGACTCATCTTAATAACATTTAGCCACAAAAACCCCCAAAGAACTGAGTGATTCTGAAGTAAATGAGTTTACTCCAAGAAAAAGAATTCAACTCTTTATAACAAAAACCAGACTGCAGATAAGTTTCCAGTGTTAGCAGGCAATCAGACTCACAAGAAAAAAAAAAAAAGCAGAAAAGTCAGATATGATATTTATAGGGCACTGGAGCTGAGGCTGAGGGCTGTGAGCAGGGGCCATCCAGATGGGAGGGAAGTGCTAGAATTATCAAATAAGGACATAAACGGAGCTGAATGATGTTTGATAAAAATGTTCTGCCTAATGTTTCATGAGGAAAAATAGGTAGCTCACATTCATAAACAGGAGATTTTGAAAGCATCCTTGCTGTAGTGCAGGTGTAACAACTTGAAAGTATGCAAGTTACATTACTAAGCCCTGGGAATGACAAAATAAATAAGAAAAAAAAAATGATACTCTATCTTCATGGGATTTAAAATTTAAACCTAAACTGCAATCTACGCCCTGCCTCCTCAGAATCTTCTAGGTGGCTTTGAGTTTCCCTTGGCTGCCCAGGGGTATTCTATGGAGGACTCTAATAAAATCTCCATTCAGAGCTCTCAATGCCAGATCAGAGGGAACACAAAATAACAAAGAAGGTATCTAATGGACTCAAAGGGAAAAGGTTTTCTTTTAAAGTGAAGCTTTTCCAGACAGTTAGGAGAAAATTCCTGCAAACTATGCTGGTAACTCGAATTGAGCCCACATTCCAAAATCCCTTCAAAGAGCAAAGTCCATCGCTTATTTTTCAAACGGATATTTGATTTTAAAGTGCTGTTACTTAATGCAGAAGATCTGGTGGAAAATAATTATAGGACTACCGTTAAATTCCAAACTTATTTCCTGAAGAGAATGAGGCATAATGTTTCCATATAATAAGAGAAATGTATGGCCAGGCATTGGAGGCTCACACCTTTAAACCCAGCACTCGGGAGGCAAAGGCAGGCGGATCTCTGTGAATTCGAGACAAGATTGGTCTACAAGAGCTAGCTAAAGAACAGGCTCTAAAATCACAGAGAAACCCTGTCTTGAAAAACTAGAGAGAGAGAGAGAGAGAGAGAGAGAGAGAGAGAGAGAGAGAGAGAGAGAGAGAGAGATTAATTACCCTATATCCAGAAAAGAATGGGACATGAAAACTATCAACATAAAAGAGAAAAATTTCAGTGTTTAAACTACCTATTTGGGAACAGTAATGACATTAGAAGTACAGATCTCTATATCAAAACATTAGCTAGCACACACACACATACATACATACATACATACATACATATATATATATATATCTTGAAGAAAGTGGTGTTTATTCAGGTAATACTCCGTGCTGATACTCAGTGTATTAAGTAAATTGCTCACTCCCTTGCTAGCCAATTTGGAGCAAGGATAAAAAACAAGATTAGATTAAAGAGTATTACACCATTTACAAACTTCAGACCTTCTCAGTACGATTTCCTATTTCAAATAAGTAATTGCCCTTATAGTTTGTTTATAACATAACACACAGAATCTAGTATATTAAATTAGTGATCAAGCAGTCAGTTGTTTGGAGATGTTTTTGGAAACTCTGTGAGGTTGGATTCGCCTGAGGAAGAAGATGACTCAGGCTTGTCCTTGAGTGTGTATTATCCTTGGCCTCTTCTTGTCTGCTTTTCGACCAAATAAAGTGCTATGCCCGCATAGCTGGCGGAGGGTGTCGGGATTGAAACACTTAACAAACCACTACGAGAAGTGAAGAAAAAGCTGCTGTCATTTATAACAGAGAGTAATGGGCTTATATACCCAAGCCAGGGGATGGGGCTAAGCATAGGAGGAAGTCATGGGGCATCCACACCTGGGGTCAAGGCGCAGGCACTGCACACAGGAAAGTTCTGAGAACAACCTTTTTTGCTCAACCTTGTTTGCAAGGAAGTTCTACATCTGGGTGGGGAGAAGAGAGCTGTAAGGGACAAGTACTTAAATTTCCCAACAATAAAGTACCTGATCCACTATGTGATCCCATTCCCATGATGTTCTTCTCATGTGTTTGGAGCTAGCCAACCATGAAAGTTTTCCTTCTGCAAATTGTTTCTGTCAGGTAAATATTACAAGTGTGAAACTAGAGTATTTGTACTAGGTGAATGAAGTTATTTCTGTGACAACACCTGGCTATGTGGTTTGTAAGCTGAGATTGTAATAGGAACTTGGTAAAGTTCAGGACTCAGATTAGAGAAACACTAGAATGCTGTAAGCTAGGGTTCATAGGCAATTCTGGTGAGAATCCAGAAGGACAGACTCTGATGCAAATGAGATATCAAATACTATACCATAAGTCTAATAAAAGATTTTCAGATTTGAGCAAAGTTTTCATTGAGAATTGGATCAGAGGCCACCCACAGTGCATACTGATAAATAATTGAACTGCATTTTATCTGCCCTGAAATATTGACAGAGATCAAGTTTAAAAGTCATAGACCAAATACCTTGGTAAAGGAAATTACTATGTCACAGTTATTACTGTGGAGAATTTGAGGCAAAACAAAACAAAACAAACAAACAAAAAAGTAAAAGCATTTGAAAAACTGTGTGTAGCCTGACCAAACAGAATAAGTTTGAATTTGTAGTCAAATAAGATGTGGTTGTTAGATTAGAGCCAGTAGAGGAAAGCCAAGAACTTGGCACTAGGACAGGAGGAAATATGCCTTGGAAATTACCTCAGCCATTGGCCAGATAACCCTTGGTCTATTATCATGGGAACACCAGTTTCTATCCAACCTCACGTTAGCAGCAGACCTTGGTGTTATCCACATTTATGGAAAATGTAAAGTCACAGAGTCATAGCCACTTTGCAACAAGAACTCCAAAGCACTGAGAGGGGGCACAGGCATTGTGTAGCAGGGTTAGAATTTACAGTTTGAAGTCCTGAGAGGATCAAATCTCAACCCAAAGTTGTACGGAGGTTCCTCACAATCAGAGATAGCAGAAAATGGAATGTATTCTGAGGAAAGCTATGGGAAATGAGAGGAGCCAACACACAGAGGGAGCATGTGGGAATGTGAACAGGAGAGATCAGGTTGGAGGAAGGTTGGAAGGAGAGAGGACGAGGAGAGAGTACTGGAATTAGGGGGTGGTATTTTAGGGCGATATGGAAACTCCCTGGAATCTATGAGGGTGACCCTTCTGTAGACTCACATTCTGTAAGCAGGCAAGACTTACAGCAGTGATACTGGAACACCAATCCAGCCACAAAACTTTCAATCTACAATTTATCCTGTCTATAAAGTATCCTGGAGTAATGGTGGGACAGAACTTGGGAGAGTGGCCAAGCAATGAGTTGAGGTTCACTCCATGAGAAGAAACCCATGCTCAACCAGGCTTTGATTTCAGAGAGTCCTAGGATAGAACCGAACATCTCTCTCATTCTCTGTCTCTCTCTCTTCTACCCACCTCCACCTCCCCCCACACACAAAACAATAACAAAAACATCAATGAAATGATTCTTAAGGATACCCTGCTGTCCTCAAGCCCAATATTCAGAGAGGCTTCATCTAACAACTGATAGCAAGAGCTCAGGAGACCCCATGGGAAAATGGGAGAAAGGAATGTAGGAGCCAGAGGGACACCAGTAGAACACAGGCTCCAGAGTCACCTAAGCAGAGCTCACAATGACTGAAGGAGCTATCAGAGTGGCTGTTTGGGTCTGACCTAAGTTCTCTGCATATGTGTTATTGTGCAGCTGGGTGCTCTTGGGGACTCCTAATAGTGGGAGTGGGGTCTCTCTGACTTTTCTGCCTGCTCTTGACACCCTTTTCCTCCTTCTAGGTAGCCCAGTCATACCCTCATGTTTTACTGTAACTTTTTTTCTTATGTGTAGAGCCCTGCATGGAGACCCCCCTCCCACAAGGCATCTTGAGCAAGCCTGAAACTGTTAGCTGGAACATCTTGCCCCCCCCCAGTTGTTATTGGTACTCTTCCTGATTTGCTAAGGGAGGAGCTAAGCCTGCAAACTTGTACTCTTGACCCTGTTGTTTTCCACTGTGCTGTGAGTCAGTATCTAAGCCCACTCTTCCCCCTTAATAAACGGCATTCAGCATTCTGACTCTGCTATTGAATGAGTGACACACTGTCTTGACTCTTATTTCAATCTCTAGGCCTGACCCCAATTAATGGGACATATTGCAGCTGGGGACACTACACCCATGTTTGTTTGGTGTCCCTGGGAGGCCTGAAGGGAAAAGGAAGAGCAGTGGCTCTGGAGGCAGGGACTGGGAGGGATGGATGGAGGGGAAACAGGTCAGGATGTATTGTATGACAGAAAAAAAAACTATGCAGATTCTCAGCTCATGAGATGGCCTGGAGCCTTTGGTGTTTGTGCGCATTGTGACAGGTAAAATAAAGCAGTCTAAGATGCTCCAGTCCTGTGTCTGCACGTGTGACTTTCTCAGGGGTAATCTTGCAAACAGCCCTATGATGTGGTTGGCTGTGCTCAGGTAAGAAACATAAAAGCAGGCAGGACCTGGGGAACTCTATATTGTTTCTATTTTCTAAAAATCTCCACTAGCATTCACAAGGTTTGTCAGCAATGGGTCAAAAATCAATCCTCTAAAAGATTCAGACATTCACAAAAAAATATTCACCAGTTTTACCTTGCATCCCTTTCAGTGTCTGCCTTGTGCAGACTTAGGAAAGATAAAAATATGACTTCATAGCACGTGTTCAGCCACCTTTCTATCTCAGACTTCTGTACTTAGAAGGATCTATTGGTGTAGCATGAATAGCATTGTCCCCCAAAGCCTCCCTACCAGATGCACACAATGACTGCTGAAAGTCTCAGGAGAGAAATTATTTTAAAGCATGTTAGCACCACAAATGTCATGCAAATAGATATTGCAGGAAAACAGAGCTGCGGTGAGAACTAATGACCTCAGAGCTTGCTGGTCTCCAGTAGCCTCTGTAAAAGGTCAATTAATACAGGAGGCATGATTAACAATCAGGATGTGAGCAACATCTTCCCAGGGAGTAGGAGGGAAGGAGGCTAAAGGTCCTCACTACTCAACAAAAGCTCACTCACCATGCAGCCCAGGCAGCTAGCATCTGTCTTTGTAAACATCTCTACTTTTCAAAAGAGAACATAATCCTATTCCCCTGGTGTATTTCTTCACTTATAGCTGTCTGAATTGAAAAGGCAGATGTTTTATTTGGGGAATTGACTGCAAGGGTGATTGCTTTCAGGTGAAACAGTTAATAAATTAAAATTTAGGGAGCAAGAGAAGAACATTTGGGGGAATAGAATTTTACCAGCTAAAGGGAGAAAAGATAGCAGGCTACTTGTTCTTGGAGTAGTTCTGTGGATAATTACATAATTAGGTTTGATGGGGATAGAACAGTTGTATTGATTAGCTGCCTAAAATTTGCCCTGTTACTAAACCTGAAGCTAGACATTTTGCTACTGAAATAAAGCATGTTGTACAAGTGTTGCTTCCTACATAAAGGCAAGTACTACACCAATGTTTTGCACTCTACAGCTTGCCCCTGGGGTCTAAGCTCCTTTTGAGCAAAGCCAATTCCCATTTCAAAACTGCTGTTCAATTTCATCTCCAACTCCATAAGTTCCAGTGTCTCCCAGAAGAGTTGACAGCAAGCATCCTTAAGAGTAGCCTATATACACTACTTTGGTACCTCATTCCCCACTCCTTCATTAATTCATCTTGACTTTCCTCCACCATAAAACCTACTCTGAGGAGACCTAATTCCTTGTCCCCCGAGCACCCAGGACTATCTAGTTTCCTTCCCCAAACCCAACTTCTTCTACTTTTGAGAGACCAAACACTTGCATGCATTGCTCATATGTTTGTATTTAGCTTTACATGTGTCTGCTATTCCTTTACATAGATTCACATTGTGGTTCTGAGGAAATGTTTGTTCGACACATAAAATCTGGAAGAGGAACAAAAGACTTAGTTAATCACCAAAGAAAGACTCATTTCAGCACCAAAAGAAAACATGGTGTTTTCTGAAGAGTGTTTCCTGACCCTTTCTCTTCATTGAGATTTGAGAGCAGTAAAAGCAGAGCAAGGTGGGAGAATGTGCCGGAACTTATTTCTCTTTGCAGCTGAAGTGTAAGGCCATAGGGAGCCCAGCCCCTGAGCCAGTGGACAAGGCAGTTACAGTTAAAGCTCCTTCCATTACCCCATCAGCTTCCTTTGACAAATGTAGTCTCTATTCATGGAGTCATCAACCACAACAGAGTATACTTGTAAGAGTAGGCTGGGGACAAACCACAGCAGGATACTCACAGCTTGCTGAATATGGGGCAGAAGTGAGAAATCTGAAGAATCTTCTAAAACAGGAAAACTGACCAGGATCTTGGAGAGAGACACACACGTAATTTTTCTGTAAGTAATTTGTCTGTAGCAGAGAGACACAGGACTCCCCTCCATATGCTCAGCTCAGAACAGGAACCTACCATGGTTCTCACTGTAGGGATGGTCTGTACTGTATCCTATTCCCTGTTGACTAGAGTTTTGAATGATTATTTTAATGTACTATATATTCTGTTCACACTACTATTAGAACAGCTTTTGTGACTTCTTTTACACTATATTTTAAGTAAGCATAACGGATGATACACATAAAAAAGAGAAAGAGGATAAGCACACAGTGTTGTTTTCACCCCTCTTGGATAATGAGGACCAAATGAAAGAGATTTTAGAAGCAAAGGTTTGGGAAAAGAAATGGAGAACTCAATCAGACAGAGGTTTAATTAAAAACTAATGAAGTGGGGAAGTTGGGCTTATCCAGGATGAAAATGATTTCATTGTCTGTTAGCCTGTTTACTCACTCTCTAAGCCTGTATTTTCAATTCACTCATATGAATCTAGGGTAAAATAATACTTTATTTAGCAAAATTGATCATGTATACAACCAATCTGTATCTATTCTACCTATGTACTCATCTATTTCACATTGCATAATGGCAAAATTTGGGGACTTTGTACATGTTGCAAAGTGATTGATACAGTGAAATATGACTATTTATGACAACAAAATTTTAGGCACTGTGTTAGAAATGAATGTATACATACACTTTAAAAAACAAATCATTTTATGCCTAGAAATAAATACTTGAAATTGTATTAATTACTTGTATCTTAATTTTTCATCATACCACATACTATTGAATTGTTTCCTTTTTTTTTTAAATATAGCAAACCCTTCAGTACATCTGTGCTTATGCTAGTGTGAGTCCATTGATGCATAGAATGCCCTTCTTTTTGCCATTGGATAAAATTGCTGTCATTCCTTGAGACATAATTCCAATACACCTTACTTGCTAATCTCTGCCATCCTATACTACTAGCCAAAATAAGTCATTTCTTCTTCCTACTAAGTATGATGAAATTTAGGAGTTCTTTTCCACGTTTTTCTGGTACATACTATGTGATTGGGGGGAATTCTGGTCCCTAAGATACTTTGCTTATATAATGGGTAAAAACAAAACAGATAATTCCAGGTTTCCTTTGAAATTTAAAAGAGTGAACTAAAGAGTAGATAGTAGGTTTACAAATCAGATATAAAATGTTCTTCACAGATTTGTGTCTTTGAACACTTGTTCCCCAGCTGACATTGGTGTTTTGGAAGGTTGGGAAGACAGCATGGCTGCTGTGGTGGGTTTGAAGGTGCTATCTTATGGTTTCAGCTTGAGCCTTCTGCCATCTGATACAAAGAGATGCAAGAAGCTTTGGCCATGTATTCCCTTTAGTGTTGACTTACCTGCTGCGGTCACCATGTGTTCCCTGCCATGATGGTCGGATGTCTCTTGAAATCACCAGGCAAAATAAATCCTTCCTCCTTGAAGTTGTTATGACAGATAATTCTGTCACAATGATAAGAAAAATGACTAATAAAAAGGACTTAGAAACAATGGCCAAGACAGTGTAAGTACTTAAAGATGGCATTACTATAGCTCATCTTTGTCAAAATAGAATGCCTAAATACACATGTCTACTTTTTAACCTACTTATTGGTATGTCAGGTATCTGAATTTTAAATATATACCATTTATTATTCACAATTCTTTATCATAACAAAAAAGGCATCTAATAATTCTGTTAAAGTGCAATAATACAATGACCCCAAACTTCTTTTTGTGCAAATATCTATAATTTTACAGGGTGAAAAGAGAAGCTGTTTATAGGAATTGCTTCTTTTCTAAGCAAGCACTATAATTATCCAAAATAGAGAAAACGTGTTCACAACACAGAGGTCTGGAGAACTGGGCATAAATTACAAAGTTGTCATTATATTGCTTGGTTAATTAAGGGAGTAACTGCAGTTCTGACTATGTAACATACTGAGTGTACCAACATTGTGGTCTTTTACAGGAACTTTATGATGTTACTTTTATATTACTCACAATAAAAAATTATAAAAAATTATTTTAAACAAATTACTCCTGGATATATAAATTACAAACATTCAGATTTTAATAATACAAGTGAGAGGTTTGATTCTGACATTCTGGAGTAGGACTAAGGAGTCAGGAAGGCAAAGCATAATTTGTTGGTGGATACTCCATCCTTTTGCAATAATAGATGGTTTATCATTGAGCAATTTAGACAATAGAAATCCTGATAATCTAAAATATTCTGGTCCACACAAACATAAAATATACAAAGCCATTTTCCCATTTATACATTCAGCACCTAATAAAACAGACGTTGTCTGCAATATACTAAAGTAGATGGCAAGGGTGTAACAATATTTTTAGTTGGAAGGAAGAGAAAGTAAAAAACTAGAGTTACCTTTAGAGAATAAAAGCAGAATATAAAATTTAAAATTACACCACAGACTCATGCAATATTATTTTGTACCATTAGCAAAATTCAACTGTCATCTGAGATGCCTCCCTGTTAGTATGTTGGGTCCCAAATGCACTGGTAATGAAGGGCCAGGTTGAGTGCCAGGCTTCTGCCTCCTCCCAGTAATTACTGTTCTGCTTCAAAAAGTAGGGCTACATATTTTCTGTTTGCTGTCAAGTCGCTCAAATCTTTATTGGCTACAACAGCATTTCCTTTTCCAGTCAGGGCTGAGGCTACATTTAACAGACACGGAAGCATTCATATCTGTCTGTAGTATGCAATGAAGGCTTTTCCACTGAGGTAGTTAACTTACTGTGAAAGTATGGCAGATATAATTGCAGAAATTAAGGACTACAGAAGGGCCTTTGCCTGTTTTCTTTCTTTTCTCTTTTAGGAAGGAATTATTGAGTCCTCCTTCTTGGGAATAGATTTTCTTATTTATAGTAGAAAACCCCATTTTGAGGACTAAACCAGCCATATTTCCCATAAACCTGTGTAAGAGCCAGTGTTTGTGGAGGTGATTGGCCCTAAACAGAATCTCCTATGGGTGCTTTTCTAAACAGACATGAGATAAAATAAATACTAGTATTTATGATTTTACCCATAGGTTATTGCCAGTCCATCCATCCTCAGAGAAGCAGTGATAGGACCTTATCACTGGTCAAAGTACCAAAATGATGGTGGAGTGCTTGGTCCTAAGTGTACATCTGTATCACCCCTCAAAGGTTCAGCAACATTGTCAAAAGAGGTACAGCAAGAATGGGAAAGCTAGATAAGGTGATGCGCTACAAAAAGCTGTGTACTGAACATGATGTAGCCTTTGCATGCATGAACTAACTGGTACTTACCTTACTGAACATGATGTAGCCTTTGCATGCATGAACTAACTGGTACTAACCTTACTGAACATGATG
Organism: Cricetiscus sungorus; assembly: GCA_030556225.1. Lineage (NCBI taxonomy): Eukaryota > Metazoa > Chordata > Mammalia > Rodentia > Cricetidae > Cricetiscus > Cricetiscus sungorus. The sequence goes on along the minus strand of JANBXA010000367.1, from coordinate 28,142,999 downwards.
TAGCCTTTGCATGCATGAACTAACTGGTACTAACCTTACTGAACATGATGTAGCCTTTGCATGCATGTACTCGCTGGTGCTATCCTTACAGACACAAGGCTGGGTCTATCACTATTTCATTATAGGGAGAAGGCACATGAAGTCCCATCCCTTCTCTGTGGAGTTATTGCCAGTTAATGGAAGTTGGTTGAGGAAGTGTTACTTTCTCTTCAGCTTTATACTCTCTGAAATGTAGCCCATGCTTCAATAAATAACTACCTACCCATGAACATATAAGCATTTCTAATTAAATTTATCTGGCTACTTCAACTCCCCCACACACACACAGAAGCACAGAAGGAGGAGGATTTCTTTGGAAGAAACAGGGTTCCTTCCAAAGGTGGTAGGAGGAATGAGAGGAAGTAGAAATCATTAAAGTGCTATGCATATGTGATTAAAACTGTGAAAGAATAAACAAATAAATCTAAAGAAAGCAGAAAACAGATGAAAAAGGAAGGGAGGGTTGGTCTCTTGGTAGCAGGTAAAATACTTCTTGTAATAATGGGAGTTCCCAATGCCCTACCTGGAGGTCTTGTCAGACTGCCTTTGACACCCTGCATAACTGCTCTGTGTGTCTCTATCCCTGTATGCCCCTGCTCTGGCCGCACCTCTCTCTGTAAGCTTAGAACAATCATCTACCACTGTTCTGATACGTTCATACAACACCAAATATTTGATACTGTGTCACATGGTGCCTCATAAAAACTATCACTACTGTGTGAAACCAAATTTGAAATTTATTCTAGATATGTTTATAAATGCTGTTCATTGAAGAAAATGCTGTTTTAAAATCCCTATGGGAATGCATGGTTGTTTTCCACCAAATTTGTCATTAAGATAGCTTTTGTAAATGTCATTGTCTTCTTCTACCTGCCTTGTGACACAGAAAATATGGAATGGTGAAGGAATGCTTTAGTGCATAAATGGCATGCAGAACAATCTGCGAAGATTATTAATTGCTTCAAAATGAGCAAAGTGATGCTATCCTCACCCCCCCCCACTGTGGAAGAATCCATCTGAAAAATGGCTTTATCCAATTCCTCTTTATTCTCTGATATGTGACGTGTGTGATCTCTAAGGCATGTTGCAAGCAGGACAGCTAACAAGGCTTTTTCAACAGAGGGATCCAGAAGATGATCTTCAATCAACTATGGAAAAGGAGTGAGAAAAATGTCTGTTTACTAAAGATAAAGCCATCTCCCTAGGCTTCTGTACAAAGTGCTCCAGAGCAACAAACACTAACTAGATTGTTGCATCCTAGACTTCTCCTGGACATTCTTTCTTCAATAGAAGCAACACGGCTTTCTCACCAGGATCTAAAACCTCAAGATGGCATAACACTTACTACTTGTTTTTGCAAATTATACTCTTCCTTGATCCAGGGGGTGGTGAATAAAAGATGTTTTAATTAAGATAATTATAAAATAAATTTAAAACCAACAATAAGTCAGAGCAGAAGAAAGAAAATACCATGCAAACAAAATAATGCCTTTTAGGGGTTCCCAGCATGACTGAAATAGCAGCAAGCTGGAGATGCTTGTTTTCAACTGTATTTACACATTATTTTACATTTTATGCACTGATGAACAGTGTACTTTATGCATATTCCCCATTAGAGTTTCCCTGATTCCTTTTCAAACAGCACTTCCATTCCTTATGCAGATTATATCTGCTGGAAAAGTTATTTCCCTCTTCTATGAAAAAGTATCAACTAATTATGCATTCAAAGTATAACAATGATCAAAAATGAAAAGTTTTTCTCTATTCTGAATAGAAATAAATATGTCATTTTAAAGATAATATGTTTCTCATTGGCTTCTTCTACTTACAATGGGCTGCTTTGGGATTCCAGGAGACTAAAGAAGCTCTTCTCCTGGGTCTGCATTGTGACCTCTGCTGTCTTCTACTGCAGGCTCCTCTAGTTGGAGTAGGAGGAATGTTGGTATCAGGGAGTCTTGGAGAAAGATGAGGAAAGACTCATGAGCAAGGACTAAGACATGATTCAACCTGGGAAGCCATTTCTCTTGTGCTGATACACAGCAGGTCGCTAGAGGTTTAGACAAGGCAGGACATTTTCTATGAAGCTGTAATAAATGGTTGTGAATGGTTTGCTATAAAAAATGATAAATACTTGAGGAGATAGACATACTCTACTTATTTGAGCATTGAACCATGCATACACATGATCAAAATATTCATGGATAGCCTACCAATACATCTAACTTATGAATACAATTTTTAAGTATACTTGATGGATTTGTTGCTTGCACACCTGTAATCTCATCATTTGAGAGGTGCAAAGATGATCAGGAATTCATGGCCAACCTTGATTACATAGCAAGTTTGAGGCTAGCCTGGGCTACATGAGACTCCATCTCAGAAATACACACACACACACACACACACACACACACACACACACACCACCACCACCACCACCACCACCACCACCACCACCATCACCATCTCAACCATCACCACTGGCATCAATAACAACAGCAACAAAAAGGATTCTTGAGGACAAACCAATATTCACAAGATCATAGGATATAAGCAACAGTACACCTGCCTATCTGCCAGGCCACTTTACTACAACCTATGTAGGTTATAAAACACTTGTACTTTTTCCTCTGCCACAGGAGAGGGAGCACATTCTACAGTTACTACCTCTTTGTTAATTCTAACTGTTGCCACAGTTATTCAGTGTGTATTTTTCCATCTATGTCTATCACAGCAGAGTACTCCTGACTTTCTCTCCATCAATAGAGAAGAACCTAGCTCCCTGCATTATTGATGTCATCACCAGGGTGAGATGATCCTCTGGAGCCCAAGTTCACTACAAAGTGCATCAGAGATGACGGGGAAAGTATTAAGGACCACAGGTTAGCCACATGAATGGGCTTTTTAGGGCTCTGTAACTAAGGCTAGTTACATAACAGATCCAATGGTTCTACAAGAATCTCTTGGAAATAAAAATTATTTTTGGTTTCCACAAAGTACTTACTTCATCTACATGTATGTATGTATGTATGAATGTATGTATGTATATATATACATATATATATATGTATATATATATGAGCTTTTTAATGAATACATCTGCTTAAATATGTCTCAAGAATGAAAATAGAGAGGTGTGAGGCTACAAGTCAGCTCTGGGTTAGTCCTGGAAAATATTTCAGGCTTTTGTAGGTTCATGGAAGGAACTTTAGGGAATACTCAGAGTCATCATCTCAGGGAAGAGGAGAGTACAGGACTAGTGACACATACTAAATCTGTTAAAAAACAAATCATTGGGAAGGTGAGCAGTACGAACACAGGAGTAGTGCAAAGGCAGATCCAGGTTGTCTGAGGCAGACAGTTTTCCTGGGCCTTAGATTTGAGTTCAAAGCTTGTATATATTTGTATCCATACCAGTGTCTACAGAAAACACTACCACAAGTGACCACTGAAAAGCCAGATGTGAAAAATTATCCACTCAATGATATCAGATAATCTTTGTTCTCAGCCATGTCAAGGTCCAGAGATAAAGTAGCCCTAGGGAAGCCTTAATCAAGATTAAATTTTTGTCCTCAAACCTATAGCCACTGATGTATTTGATATATCAGTACCAGTATGGTAACATAGCTCATATTATCCACTTGGTAGAAATTTGGTAACATGGCAGGTGCTGATGTCATCTTAGTAATATGAATCCAGATGCTTCCTATAGCTTTCCTTCCTAGAAGCAAAGCCTTTGCAGGAGCTTACTCAATGCAGAGGTCCACTCTCATTCTAGGTTTCAAGTTTTATGCTTTTGGCCAAGTGTAACCAATAGTTACTAAAAGAAAAATGTTTAAAGTAACAAGTTTTGAATTCTAAATCATTCTGAGTATTATGATAAAAATCTCACATGGGCCTAGTGGTGGCACACACCCTTAATCCCAACACTGGGGAGGCAGAAGGTCTCTGTGAGTCTGAGACCACCCTCATCTACAGAGCTAGTTCTAAGACAGCTAGAGGTATAATACAGAGAAGCCCTATCTTGAGAAACCCTGTCCTGAAAAAGAAATTTTTTCGTATGGTTCTACTCTGCCTATCCATCCCATCTGATGTATGAACCATCTTGTCTTCAGTCTATAATTTGTGTGTGTATATATATGTATATATATATATATACATATATATATATATATGGTATATGAACCACCTTGTCTTCAGCAGTTATATATATATTTATATATATATATATGAATATATTTATATATATTCTACCTAACAGTCATGTGACAGCCATCTACAGTTGCAGGTTTATTATTATATCATAGAACTTTTACTCAAATAAAACCTATTTTACTTAGTGATAGTAAAAGAATATTAATTCTTATGGTCGTAATATGCTAAAGAGAAACTATAAAGTACTTTACATGAAAAGGTAAAAGTTTCTAAGCCTTACAGTAAGAACAATTTGTGAAAATTTAAAGCACCATAAATGCCCTTCCCTGAATAATGCGATTCATAACTAACTTATCCACCATCATAGGGCCCTCCTCTAGTAGCTGATGGAAACAGAAGCAGACACCCACAGCTGAACACTGAGCTGAACTGGCATCCAGATGCAGAGAAGGAGGACAAGACCAGGCTTCAGAAACCCACAGAGTCAGCTGGCCTGAACAAGGGGGAACTAATGGGCCCTCAGACTGATAGCTGGGAATCCAGCATTGAACCAACTCAGACCCCCTGAACGTGGGTCTCAGTTAGAAGGCCTGGGCAGTCTAAGGGACCTCTGACATTGGAAATAGGATGTATCCCTGGTGCACAAAAGGACTTTGGGAGTACATTTACCATGGAGGGATGTTCCTTTAACCTATAGACAGGAGGGAGGGCCTAGTCCCTACTCCAAAAGACTTGACAGATTTTGTTAATCCCTCCTGGAAGGCACCATCCTCCCTGTGGAATAGGGGTGGGAGATAGGATGGGAGGTCAGGGGCGTGGGAGGGAGGAAGAGAGGGAGGGAAGGAGAGGGAACTGGGATTGATATGTAAAATAAGAAAAAATAAATTAAAAAAAAGAAAATTTAAATGAACGGGAAATCAATGGGTGTAAAATATAGGAAAATCATAATATATAAAAGTTTTGTTTCTATTTGAGATCTCAAGCTTCCACTGAGTGTCTTAGAGCATTTCCAGTGGAGAACGGAAGTCTGATCTACACAATTTGTTGATACAAGACATTTCATAACACAGCTTGGATACAAGAGACCCAGTTTGTGTTAGAGAAGGGCCAGTGGCCACACGAGCATGTGACACTTTGGCTTTCTTTTTCACTATAGCATGAAGAAGCTGCTAGTTTATAGAATGCTGGAATGACCTCCACTTGAATGACCTTCACAGCTCAGATCAAGAACTGAGCTCCTGAGGGTTTGATACACTGCTGCTATTCAGGGCACAGCACAAATGAGCTGAATTACGCTATACTGGTTCCTCAGAAGTTAAAATGTGTAAGAGCAAGAAAAAAGAGGTTATGAATGGACCTTCACAAGCCATTCTTGCTGACACATTTTGTAGAATTTGTGAAATCTATTTACACAATTGGATTAATTTTTGACATTTAGAGTGAATAAGATTAGAAATAAAGCTGGGATCCATTTGCCAGCTAGCATAAATGTGTGTGAGTTTTAAAAACTTCACTAAATGCATTTAGTGTGGTTAGTTATGTTATGAACACATGTTTGCACATAGGAATATAAAACAGTGAGTCTTCTAAAATGTCCAGCACTGCATGTGTCTATGGCAAACTCTCTCTCTGCTTCAGAGAATTTAACTGCAATTTTCCAGCATAGTTTTTCATTCAATGTTTGCTCTAGTGAATATGCCTTCCCTAACTGGAATATTTTTTTTTTCCTAGTTCACCATTGGGTTTCAACTAGCAGATGCAGACAGGATGCAAGGAACAAATAGACTTTCTACAGCTCATAGCACTCGCAGCTTCCACGCAGACAATGACCAGTGTTACCGTGGCTTCTGTGTCTTGATTCTCTTCTCAGTCATTCAATGATACTTTCCTACCATCAGTGCTTCCTTAATGGCTCTAAGTACATTGTGCTGCCTCAATAGAGCTGCCCATCCATCACTTGTAAAGAAAGGTATCATTTGGCTTTCAATGAAATAGAATATAAACCACTGAAATAGCATCCAACCATTCATGTGTACTTTAAGCAAAATAAATATACCCTCCTCCCAAAAGGAAGCAATACTAAGATCTTTCAGCACAAATTGTCACACCACAAACTATTCTCTTGAAAAAATACCATTCAACCAAAAAAAATCTGCATACAGAAGGATCGTCTTTTATTCAGGCTACTATCTTGTATATCAAAGCCCCCTGTGGTTTTCATCCATTATCTATTTTGATACAGTTAGTTCAAAGAAACTATTAGGACAAGTGGAAGTTGTGTGTGTTTTCTTCATTTATTTTTAAAGTCAAACACATGACAGTGTTCTCCTTTCTCATGTCACTCTTCCCTGTCTTTCAGAACCTCCTTGTTGGTTTTTATATAATTTGGGGATAAAAACACAATGTTAGTAATGTGAAATCACCATAAATTGTCAACATTTTCATACAGCAGTAGCCCAGGAACAATAAGGCAGGGGACACTGCTTTTTACTGTATTCAACTTACTTTCTTAAAAATATTAGAATTATTACCCTATTTTAGCAATCAAAGGAAAGATCAGGATAATAACTTGAAATATCTAAAAGTGACTGGCGAATTTAAAAGATACACAATACACAGAGACACAATCTGTTAACATGTGAAATAGCTCCCCCTTAAACAGACAACACTCAATAGGGTGATGTAATGACAAGCAGCAGGTGGAACACACTGAACAATGAAGCCACTGGGTCAGAAAATGTTGAGTGACATGCTACAGCGGGCTGCTCAAAGTGTATCTGGCACATTTAAAGCATTATTTAAGGTAGAAGAATGTTTGGATCACCCCCTGAAATGTTACTTTCTGTACATTTCCTTCCAGCCTCTTAAAAGTGTAGGTATGCAGGCCTACATTCTTCATACAATAGGAACAATAATTGTAATAAATTTTGCCTTGTCTGAAAATAATAAAACATTAGCATACTAGGAATTCCTGACACCAATTAGGAAAAAAAATAATAGTAACTTCTTTGGGTATAAAATTGCAACTTCTAAGAGAATAATTGTCTAGTTTTTGTCTTGGGCATACATAATTCTAAACTACTAAATGCTAAAGAAATAGTAATCCCTTCTTAAAACTCAGATTATTTTCTATCATGGAAATAACTTCGACAGAATGAAACATACACCCTCACAAACACATGAATAAGAGGAAGAAGAGGAAGGGAGAAGGAAGGACTATGACAAAGGATGTTAATATTTGAAAAGCAAATGTGAACACTTCCATGCTGTGTTGACAGCTTGTCAAAGAGAAAGTAGGTCATAGGTCATTATGTATTAAAAATACCACTTCAGCATTTGTTATCTTTTAATCACACATTAAAAGTGTGTTGCCCATACTTGATGGCAGCAAAGGGGTCTAGGTTGTATCTACTGCTACTCTTCTCACCTTAGGAAAAGACAGATGGGTAGGGTACCACTAAGACGAAATCCTGGGACTGGGCAGGGGTTACTGGTGAGTCTTTCAGTGAGGCAAGCCTCCAACAATGCTTTAGACAAAACAGAGGAACATGCTGGGCTCACAGTGGGAAGTCCAGCCCCCCAGATGGTCTCAAACCTCACATCCTCAGTCTTTCTCCTTTGTTTTTTCTGCTTCTTTTTGTCTTCTTTTCTTACCATCTTCAAAGAACTTTCTCTTTTTCATTTGGAGGATCTAGAGAGAATAAGCACTCAGTCTGACAGCAACCTTAGGGAATGAGGAAAGAGACATTTTGCCAGAAGCCTCTGGGAATAATGTCAGCTCAGAAGGGAATTTAGATTAATACTTTTATCTACAATTGAAATCAAATATAAAGGAACAGTCAAAGAGCTATGGCAACAAGGACTGCAAGATAAGATTACAAAAATGAGTTTACATCATAAGAAAAAAGATCTATGCTAGGTGTGTTAGAAGTGTGCTTGAGTAAACCAAAGGCAAAGAAGGTAACTGGGTCTCCATTACAAAGGAACTTTATAAGACGGGAATAAAGAACACCACATTTAGACTGTGACCGGTTTCACCTTAAGTGCTTGGAAGCAAGGGGCTAGTCTAAATGGCTTTTGATATCTCTGCTTAGGATTTTATTTTTAGGAACTGTCATTCAACCCTCATGAAACACAAAATGGTCATAGCTATAGTCCTCAGAGTGCTCTTTAAAATTCACCTAAGTTGTTATAACTACATCACCAAGTATGTATAGATGAAAACCTTTTAAGTTATAGTATTGACACTATCAGTATATGTTTCAATACAAAATTCTTACATTTTAGCCCCTGCACATACCAGAGAAATAATGATGGGAATGTAAATTGTCATCAAAGCAGAAAAAGCCAAACTTCCTAAGGAATATCTTTAGACACAGCAGTAAGTGCAGTGGTAGACATGTGTCAGTAAAGCCCAACACCTCGGTCCTCTATGCTACCCTACACTATCTCTTGAAGTGAAAGCTGTGATTTGGGATTCTAAGGTGTTCCACCCTCATCAGAAAAAGAGCTACTGACTAAACTATGGCTTCCGGGTTTATAACAAGGCTCATGGTTTTGTTTTGTTTTGCTTTGCTTCTTTTGTCTAAAAATTGAGCCAGAGAATTGTAGATTACATACTACAGTCTAGAATCTACAGGTAGATGAGAAAATATTATTGCAGGGTGGTGGTGGTGCATGCCTTTAATCCCAGCACTTGGGAAGCAGAGATAAGCAGATCTCAGTGAGTTCCAGATGGGTCTCATCTACAAAGTGAGTTTCAGGACAGCTTGCACTGTTACACAGAGAAACCCTGTCTTGAATCTGCTGTGCGCCCCACCCCTCAAAGTATGTAGCTTACACTAAGAAAACTAAAAAATGATAGCATAGAGAGGAAGAGGATAAGCAGACCCCAGTAAAAAGATCACAAGGATGGCCTACTGGTGCTGGGAAAGTATGTCATACCAGGAAAGAAAACCTTATCACCAGTGAGGTGGGGCTAATTGCACCAAGCAAGAGTAGTTGAAGCCACTTTTGCCATCGTGGGTAGGAATAGATTCTCTTCCCTCCCATTGATCCCCTTCAGAGGGAGATAAGGGAGTATATCCTGTCACATCACCAGCATCAAATATAGCATCTGCAGAGAAAAAGAGAAATGGGAACTTAGGCTTTAAAGTCTATGATGTAAGGGTCTAAAATGTTCATAGCCAAGGCAGTTACTGTAATTCAAAGTGACTAAAAAGTCTAGAAACTACACAAGGATATCTAAAGAGCACATAACCAAAGGCAAACAAAGCAGGCTTTCAACAACCCATACTTGTAAAATGATAAAATGTTTCCTTAATGAGATATGTACATAAAGACAAATAGATCTATAGATGTTGGGAGGTAATAAATTGAAAAATGGATATAAGACTGGTAGATAGAAATAGAGATTAGATGATAGGTACATAGGTAGATGATAAATAGATAGACATATTGATAAATAGATAATACATACATAAATAATGATAGGTTCAAAAGACAATAAATACTTAAACACACAAATTAAGAAAAACCCACATAGATGGATAGTTAAAATTTGGCTCAATATTGCTTTCAACAGCTTATAAAACCAAGAGGGCCTAAAATGACACACACAATGTCTCTTAAGATAAATCATCTATTCAAATAACGTTTTCCAGAAAAGGGTCCATTTGCGGTTCCTGTATATCCCAGAATAGTAAACTAAGTTCCTTGCCAGTCAGTGCAATTACACAACCATGGTAATCATATCTTTCCACAGAAACTCAGAGTATTATCCCTTCATGGATATTACAAAATCTGCCACCTGCAAGCCTAAGTTTTTCGCTCTGTTCATGTGAAACCCCATGGAGTGTTGTTATGTCTCATCCCTCATCTGAAACTGGATGTGACTGGTAACTGCTGTCAGTCTCTTCTGTTCAGGGTCCTGTACTGTCTTCAGCCATTTCATAACCTCAGGGCAGAAAACTGACCTTCACTGACAGAAATAAGGAAAGAAGTGAAATACCAAGACGTTTATTTTTTGTTTTACAGAAAAACTTTAATAGATATTATTTTAAAAACCCAGTGATCTACATAAGGACTGTCCTGGACCTTCTGGATTTCACTGTTTCCATTGAGAAGTTGTGTGTTTTTGACAAAGAAGCTAAAATGGATAAAAGAATGCATCTTCAACAAATGGTGCTAGCACAACTGGATCCAACCACCATGAACAAAATGTAAGTCCAAAGGCATCAAAGACCTCAACATAAAACCAACCACACTGAACCTCATAGAAGAGACAGTGGGAAATAGCATTAAATGCATTGGCACAGGAGACCACTTCCTAGGTATAACACCATTAGCACAGACACCGAGAATAAAGATTAATAAATGAGACCTCCTGAAACCGAGAAGCTACTGTAAAGCAAAGATCATGGTCAACAAAGCAAAGCAGCAGCTTACAGAATGGAAAAAGATCTTCACCAGACCCATATCTGATAGGAATGATCTCCAAAATACACAAAGAAGTCAAGAAACTAGACATCAAAAGACCAAATAATCCAATTTTAAAAATGGGGTATAGATCTAAACCGAGAACTACCAACGAGGAATCTCAAATGGCTGAAAGGCACTTAAGGAAATGTTCAACATCCTTAGCTATCAGAGAAATGCAAATCAAAACAACACTGAGGTACCATTGTACACCAGTGAGAATGACCAAGATCAAAAATCTCTGATGACAGCTTATGCTATAGAGGATTATGCTCCAATGCTGGTGGGAGTGCAAACATGTACAAGCACTTTGAAAATCAGTATAGCAGTTTCTGAGATAATTGGCAAACAATCTACCACAAGACCCAACAATACAATTTTGGGGCATATGCCATTTACACCACAAGGACATTTACATAATTATATTCATAGCAGCATAATTAATAATAGGCAGACCCTGGAAACAACCTAGATGCTCTTCAACCCAAGAATGGATAAAGAAAATATGGTACATTTACACAATGGAGTACTACTCAGTGGTTTAAAAAAAATGGCATCTTGAAATTTGCAGGCAAAGGGGCAGAACTAGACAAAAACATCGTGAGATAACCCAGACCCAGAAATACAAATATAATATGTATTCACTCATAAGTGGATATTAGACATAAAGCAAAGGAAAATCAGCATACAGCCCACAACCCCAGGGAGCCTAAGCAACAAAGAGGTACTAAGAGAGACATATATGGATCTACCTTGGAATGCAAAAAAGACAAGATCTGAGTAACTTGGGAGCATGGGGGCAAAGGGGTATGGGGCAGGGTGGAAAGGGAGAGGGAAGGCGGGAAGGGAAGAGGGAAAAATATATAGCTTAATAAAAACAAGGTAATTTGTAAAAATCTATGATCTTTATTTTTTATTAAGGTGGAAATGCTAGGAGAAAAGGCATTTACCATAACCCTGATGAATAGAAATGTTACTGGCACATATTCCTTCACTAAATGTTGAGAAACAAGAAGATGGTAATGGTGGCTTAGCCCAAAGAAATAGAATAGCCTCAGTGTTTGGATGCTGTGCAGATGTCCTCCTGCTGTGTTTTGTTGTTTATTGGAAGAATGGGGAACACTTTGGAGGTTTGGACTAGGAATGCAGTTGAATGCTATAGGCAGAAATTAATAGGCCATCCTTGTAGAAACTTGTGAAACAGTAGCGTTGCAAGAATGATATTAGTAACTAGACTAGAGACCATTGTTAATGAACGTTTAGTAATGAAAGGGGCTGCTTTTTCTCTTGTTCTAAGAATCTACCTGAGGATAAATTGACAAGTTTGGGATTAATTTCCTACGGCTATTTTAAGACAGTCTAATGGTGACGGTATTGCTTGGATGTTAGTGATTGCTCTTGAGAAGATCCACAGTGAAAAGGAGGAAGCATGATGAAATTAAATACAAAATGTACCCTTGAAGAACAAGCGAGCAGCAGGGAATTTACTGTTGTAGCCAAGACTTGCACAGTGCAATGAAAGGAATGGTGTCCCCAAGGCAAGACCCTCCCAGCTAAGCTTCTGACTTGTTAGACGCAAGGACTGTGCAACAATGAAAGCAACAACAATGAAAACATCGTGCAAATGCAATGCAAAGAAGGGGTCAGGGCCATCCCAAGTGGCCAACAATTTGGTAGCATTCAACACAAGTCTCTAGCTTTAGAATCACGGAAAAATACAGGAGTAAAGGGGTTGATGATCTCCCTCTACAGTTAAAAAAGGTCTCCGGGGCCAGAGGCATGCGGCAGGGGAATGTCTGTGTATGGTTTAAGAAAGGCCATAGTGTGAAGCTCAGAAGACTTAGCCGAGATTGTGTTGGAGACCCCAGGACTTTGGAGATGCCAGGGACATGCTATATCTGAAACAACTTAAGAGAAAGAAGCGAATCGCAGTCTGTGGAACTGGCAGACCCGAGCCAATATAAACCCTTTGACATCAGACAGAGTAATACAGAATTTGGACTTGGCTCTGGTGGTCTTCAGCCTTTCTTTGCCCCAGTGATTCCTCACTATGCCGGCTTTTGAATGTTAATATACATTTTGTGACATTGTATATTGGGAGTATATAATTTAATTTTAGACTCTCTAGGTGTTACAGTTAAGAGATTGCTTAGAGTCCCAGAAGAGATTTTGAACTTTGGACTTTTAAAACTGTTTTGAGCCTGGGAAAAGACTATGGAGACTTTTGAAATTGTACTAAAAGCATTTTGCACTGAGATGTGGCTATAAGCCTATGGGGGCCAGGAGTTACATACACTTAACTCCAATATGCTGCGTGTAGAATAGAAA
>JANBXA010000367.1:27955000-28127500 GCA_030556225.1 Cricetiscus sungorus | reverse complement strand
ATTATCTTTGATGTTCCTAAAGCCAGTTTATGAATACGGAACATGGACTCAAGTGCCCTGAGGTCCTTAAATGGACAGAAGATAGCTTCACTTCTCTGTAGTAGTCAGAGGATGAACATTATAAGAATGTTCTGTAATGGAAGAACTCCTATTTGGACAATTCCAATGCAACATTTGCTTTCACAAATGAGGCCAAGGCACCCCAAGAATCAGAAAACTAGAGGCACAGGGGAAAAGGTCATGACTTAGGATCCTTCTACATGAACCACTAACACAACTGTATTTGTTTATATAGCTTATTGCGTAGATCTCTTGTAAAAAGTATTGTAGAATCTCAAAAGGGTTAAAAATGTGGAATCTTGCCAAATATGTCAGTATCAACCATGTTTATGATAAAATTACAGGATCGATTTTTATGAAGGTGTCTTAACTTATCCAAACCCTAAGTACATAGAACATTAAATAAAAAAGCCAATTAATTGTTTTACCATTTTTTCATCTTTTATTTTTAGACAGCAAATTGTTACATTTTTATTTATTTGTGTTAAGTTGAATAATGAACTGGGGGTATATAGGAAACACAAACCTTGTGAACAATTAAATTCAAATTTCTTGTAACTAAAAACTACTTATTTTTCATATAACTCAAAAATTGTTAGACAAATACTATGTGCCACATTTAGGCCACTCGTTCTAGATAATGAAACTAATCTGAAATTCAAGAACTTAAAAGAATCATTTTAGGAATGGAAATGTTCACCGTGAAAAATAAGATATTCCAATCAGCACTGTTACTCATACTCACTTAAGGTGAGGAACATCATGAACATTCATCTCCCACGACTTGGTGGGACAGCAAAGGCAAGTTTGAAGATTCTCCTGGGGAACACATGTGATCATTCGATAATTAAAAACCAAGGAAACTGTCTGGAGTGAAAACCAGAGGGGTGCAATGTCTGGTACCAGGTATCTGATTATTCCTTCAACCTGGCAGGCTCATAAGCCATGATTGCTGCCCCAGGGAGGAGGTATTAGTAGTGCCTGAGCAATATAATTGCCACCCTGGAAGTCTAATCAGCAGCTAACATGGGCCTTCGTGACGCATGGGGACATGATGGCAGTACAGCCTTCGTTACATTATTCTATGGCTCTCATAAATATGGCTACAAAGGGCTTTTCCATATTGACTCTATTCTGTGCTACAAGTGCAGGCTCCGAGAAGAACACAGAAGCAGCGCCATTTCTCCTACAGGGTCTCCTGAGTGGCCGGTGACATTGATGACATCATTATATCTGTCCTAAGCTACTCTAGTTTTTAATACCGCAACATGGCATGAAGCACATTAGAAAACAAGAAGAGGGGGAATATGTTCTTAGGACTGGGTCTTCATATTGTATTTACTGTGCCTATTGTTAAGGACGACACTGATACTTGGTATACACTAGGCACCCAAGTACTCTATTAAAATGAAAAGGAGGGAGAGAGAGAGAGAGAGAGAGAGAGAGAGAGAGAGAGAGAGAGAGAGAGAGAGAGAGAGAGAGAGAGAGAAAATAGGGAGAAAACAAGGAACAAGGTAAGCGACAGACTGAATTTAGAGAGAAGCCTTTCCCACAGCTAGGGATCACACTCCTTTGAACGGGTCATGGTGTTTACACGACAGGCATGCTGTCAGCTTTCTTGGCATCTGTGCCACTTTATTTCAAGAGGTGGAAATAGAAAGCTGTGTTTACAAAGAGTTTGTATCACAAACGTCATCACCTTTGCTTTCTCTTAGCACATTAAATTTTTCACCTTTAAAGCACAAAAACCACTCTTTCTTGCTGCTAAAGATACAATGCTGGCCTTCCTTCACACTGAATTGTTTTGTAATTGTTCACCCCAAGGGAAGTGGGAAGAGCCTAAACAAGAGTGTGTATCGAAATACTTAAAAAGTCAAGGAAATGGTTGATTGTAATTGCCCATGCAGGCACTGAGCATCTGAATAAGCATGGCGTTAACTATCACTCTGGGACATGTGTAGAAAGTGCTTTCAATAGCACTACCTCACCGGTCATTGGTGAAGTAAAAACATTAGTGAAATATGAGTTTAGGAGAGCCAAGGCATCCTTCTCTCATGCTTTAGATAAAATGTGGATTCAAAATTATTCCACAGGCAATATCGGGTAGCAAGGCAGGACAGAGGTTTCCTGAGAGAACATCTGCTTGTATTACTTTTCAGACTACACACAATTGTGTGCTATAGGGATGGGCATGGTGTTGGCTCAGAATCTGATCAAAACTGAAGCACGTGGGCAGGGAGGCGGCTTGCTTAGCAAAGGATCTAGTTATACTTCTCGTCTTCAGCTCAGCAGTAGCATTTTTCTGAAAATGTTACAAAGTTATCCAATCAAGCTTATCCCCAGTATGGGCCTGACAGAAAAGTCAAAGGTTAAATCTGATGGGAGAGTCACTACATTTCAGTGAGTGGAGAGAATGCAACTTTTAAAAAGGCATCTTCTTCGCAGTAGAGATGCTTCTTAGACAACTCTCATCACGGAAGATTTTCTCTCAGGCAGAAGAAATACTGACCTAAATAACCCTGTCTACTATTGGTTTATACAACACAGGTTCCAGGGAGAGAAGTCCATAACACTGGATGTGTGAGCATCTGAGATATGGCAGTGAGAACCTGGAGAAGAGTGAGATAACATTCCAGCTCTCCAAGAACTAAGTGACTCCATGCTTAGGGTGTGGCTTGGAACAATGCAGACCATGAGAGATGTTTTGCTGGAATTAACAATAAAGAAACAAGAAGTTTATTCAGAGAGTCTAGGACCATAATACTGAATAAGGGAAAGAATTACGGAGGAGAGAGGCAGGGTGGGGAAGGTGATGGTGGTAGGTAAAACTCAAGATTCATGTAAGAAATTCTCTTATCAACTTAATTTTGGTGTTATTATTAAAAACTAAGTTAAACGAGCCCCATAGATGAATCCAAGGTGCAACTGATTGAACAAAGACAAACACACATTAAAAACATTATTGAATGGTTCCAAGTTCATGACATTCATGAGCCATCCAAACAAATCTATAGTGGGAGGCATGAGAAGGAGTGAGATTGCAGAGAACGGGGCCCTAGAAAGTAGTATGGGTAAGAGATGCTGCTACCATCTTGCCTGGGTATGGTTATACAGCTGTGCGTGCACACGTAAAGGCCATAGAGCTGCATGGATGAAGTTGGCACATTTAATAACAGAGATGGATACTTGATTTTGGTCCACCTCACACCCCACTATCTGTCTTTGGTCTGAATAGATCAAATGTCTTCTTAGAATAACGCCTATTTGAAACCTGTTTGTAGCCAATGAGGCACACGGTTCACTCTCATTTCCTAGTAAACAAAACGACGCCATCCTTGAACATTAAATCCCATCAGCTCCATTTGGTACTTAATACGTTGCGAGTTTCCATAAATATTAAACAGGCACTCCCAGCTCAGGTTCTAAGTGAAATTCAAAAGCACACTAGGGAAGTGTTTACTGAGCACTGGCATTAGGGTAAAACTGGTATGTTAAACGCAGCTTGTACTTAAGATGTAGATTTAAAAGCACTTTGGAAAATGCAGCCAATACTGGGCTGGGTGATTTAAACACCAAACTTCACAATATGCACTCATACACGTACACACACACACGTGCTCGAGTGCACACACACACACACCACAGAAAAGCCACATTCATAAAGGTTATTCTTACATGATCATCTCTCAGTAACTCTATTCTGTAAATGCTGTAAATAAATCTTGGTGGATGGAGAGAAAGGATCACAGCTTTCTAGGTTCATGGGCCTTAATTCTTCATCTGTTGCTTGATTAATGGAGTGGGTTTGGCACCGTTCTGCCCTGCAGTCAAAGGTAGAGCACACTAATGATGACCAATGGGTAGGAAAGAAAACAGAGAGGAGGGGAGTTCATGATACTTAGGTGAAGAACAGAAAGCCATCCATCTCTTTTAACTCAGACTCTGAAAGGGCAAAACAAAAAAAGATTTTGATTTCTCCTTTTGTTCAACTCACAGAAACTTTGGCTTTTTTTCCCCCTTTGCTTTATATAGTTGCAGAAAGAAAAATGAGAATACAAAGCTAACATCATATGTAAGTGTGTGTGTGTGTGTGTGAGAGAGAGAGAGAGAGAGAGAGAGAGAGAGAGAGAGAGAGAGAGAGAGAGAGACTGGAAAATACCCCATCTGTAGGGCTGGTACCAGGCTTTCCAGGGACTTTGCTGCTACTCTTATTCCCTGCTTCTTTCATTCTTGATGGCTGCTTTTCTGCTAACATCTTCAGTGACTACAGTGAAAATAATCCAAAATGACAGCTCAAGAACAGCAAGAAAACTGGTCCATGCTCATAAAAACAATTTACATTTTGGGCCAACTTGTCCCAGGGTACTTTATGTCAGTTTTCTCCATTTAAACCCATCTTTTTTTTTCTGTGTGAAATCATCCAATTGATAGGCACATTTTAACGGAAAAAAAAAAAAAACTAAGAAATTGAAGGGGCTCTGGCAAAAGTAGGGAGACAGACAGGGATGGCAGGAGCAGGAGCTTGACAAGTGAGCCTTGTATTTTTCTACCCTATCAAAATGTTCCCTGATAGGAATGTGTGTTGACTGGTGGCTCTGACAGCTGTACCTATGGACATCTTAGAGACGGGTATATAAGTGACCAACACACCAAATAAGCAGAATGTGCTGTGGTTGGTAGTTTTCTTCCATTTTATCCATGCTCAAGAAGATTTTATTTCCATGTTATTACCTTACAGAGAACACTTTGCATACTAATTACTTGAGACAAGTAACTCATCTGCAAATGGCATCCCTTGACTCTATTGGACCAATGAGATCATTATATCATTATAACTGGTACACCCCAAAGCCGTTTCTGACTCCCTGTAGGCTTGATCGCTTTATTCCAATATTTTTGTAACTCTCTAGTTAGGAGAAAACAAAACAAAATAGTTGAGCTTTTGACTTGGGAACTAAATTGAAGTCATTTAATTGTTTGACAAATAGTAGTTTACGATATTAATGGAAGAAAACAGAATGCCTAAAATAGGACATACTAAATAGCTGAAAAGAATAGGCAAGGGAGGGGAGAACTAGCCCTTGGGATCAGAATCAGTACATTAAATGGTCTAATATGGGAAGATCTAGGGGAAAGTTAAACTTGGTATATGTGGTATAGCAAAGGTAACAGAAAAATAATGAAGTAACAGAAATAAGTATATAATGCTTTGTGTGGTGGTTCAAATGAAAATTTCCTCTATGGGCTCAGAATTTTGAATATTTGGTCCCCAGTTGATGGAGTGTTTGAGTAGGTTTCACAAGAGTAGTTTTGTTGGCAGAAGTGTTCCCCTGAAAGTAAGTCTTGAGATTTTGGAGATTTACGCCATGTTAAGTCCACTCTCTCTTCTTCCTGCATGGGCTTCATGATGGAGACCCTCTCCTTCTGCTTTAGCTGCCATGTCTGATGCTTGTTGCCACACTTTATTGCCACCATAGATTCTAACCCAATAAACCGTTTCTTCTGTAAGTTGCCTTCATCATGGAATTCTGTAAGTGGAGTTTAATGGGCCATCCTAGTGGGAACTTGGGAGACAGTAACATTGAAAGCTATACAGTTCAAGGAGTTTTACAGAGGAACAATATTAACAACCGTGCTAGAGACCATTTTGGTGATATTTTGGCATTAACAAAGGGAAGGAAGGAAGGACTGAAGGAAGGAAGGAAGGAAGGAAGGAAGGAAGGAAGGAAGGAAGGAAGGAAGGAAACCTGTTTTCTGGCCATGACCTAGGAACTTGTGAGAAGCAAACGTAAATGGACAAATTTGTTTGGTGGATGAGACTTCAACATAGTTTAATATTGACCTTGTCAACAAGACCACACCCACCCAAGCTTCCCACTTATGAAAGGAAAAGGCCTAAGGACTCTCCTGCTGCTATAAAGCAATAGCAAACCAAATCTGTTGCTAATGTGGTTCAAGGGGATCAGAGTCCGTCCCAAGCTGGTAGCTGAACCTGACAGTATCATTTATGTGGCTCTAGCTTTAGAGTCATGAAGGATGCAACAATAAAGGGGTCATGGAATCTCCCTCTGTGGTTTCTGGGAGCTGCTGAAGTCAGGCAATGTGTGACAGAGGAGTTATCCATCCGTGGAGGAACTGAGAGATAAAGCCCAGGCTTCAAGAAACTTAAAATCCTGGAGATGTCAAAGTAGTGAATTATCTTTAAGGATATATACACAGTATATAGAACCAGCACCAGAAAAAGACACATGTTGCTAGCAGCCAAGCTAGAGTCAACTAAACCGTTTCAAAGTAAAGGCCCAGATGCAGGACATGAATCTGCATGATTTCTATGGCTGTGAAGAAATATCATGGCCACAAAGATGATTATAAAGGAAAGCATTTAGTTGGGACTTGCTTAAGGTTCAGAGGTTTAGTTCATTATCAGCATGTCAGGAAGTAGAACAGCGTGCAACTAGATAAGGTGCTGGTGAAACTGACAGCTCTACATCCAAATCCAATCCTCAAGCAGCAGGGAGAGAGCTCAAGTTTTGGAATCCCAAAGCCCAGCCCTGTAACACATATTCTCCAGCAAGGTCACACCCACTCCAACAAGATGACACCCCCTAATGTCTCACAAGTAACTGTTCTTTCTAATGGACAAGCATTTAAAGAATTGAGTCTATGGGGGTCATGCCTACTTCAGCCACTATAGTGCTTGTCTTTCTGGGTTTCAGTCTTGCTTTGATTCAATATTTCCTCACCATTTCTCCATCCCTCCTTTTTGCAATGGCAATCTGTGCCATTGCATATTGGAATTATGCAATTTCTTCTTTTTTTTTTAATTTTGCAGATGGTAATAGCAGATTGTTTGAGGAATTGGACAAGACTTTCTATTTTAAACACTGTTGAGGCTGGAGGATTTTAAGGCTAAGGCATTTGTGATAGGATATGGATGTTTGTCTGTGGGGGTCAGAGAACACAATGTGATGGTTTGAATGGCAATGTCTCCCAAAAGCTCATGTGTTTGAATGTTTTGTCCCCAGTTGATGGTACACCTGGGAAGGAGGTGTTAAGAGGCCTTGATAAAAGAGTTGTGTGGTGTGCCTTTGGAGGTAGATTTTGAGAGTTTACTCTCTCTTCTTCTTGCTGTTGCTAAAAATAGGAGTCCTTTAACTACCATGCATGCATCCCATGGTCCTGCTCCATATCATGAACGCTAATATTCTGGAGCCACCAGCCAAAACAACCCTTTCTTCTAAAACTTGCCTTGGTAATGATGTTTTGTCATAGCAATAGAAAAGTAACTAATATACTATGCAAATATCTAGTTCAGTACCTTTATCCTAAGTCATTATAATTCTTTGTATCTTTTACCACAGTGGTTGGAAAGAAAATGGCTCCCAAAGAAACTGGCATTATTGGGAGGTATAGCTTTGTTGGAGTAGGTGTGGCCTTGTTGGAGGAAATGTGCCCCTGTGGAAATGGCTTTGAGGTCTTCTACTTAAGCCACTTTTACCATAATGCATGCTCAGAGCCATAAAGCACATCGAGAGTCCTGCCAGCCAACTTGTGAATGATTCTTTGCCATGAGGAGGGTATCTGACCTCCTAGTGACTAGGGCAGTCCCATCAAGGTCAGACATTTGCTGAGTCAGAGGCACACATGAGTTTTCTGCAGCCTGTCATGGCTGCTAAAGCAGGGGGCTGGGTGAGGGTCTGGTCCCTTCATGGTAATGCAGTGAAGGAGAGGACATCAGAGAGGTTTTGAAATTCCCAAATTGAGCTGCACAAAACTTCTTTTCTTCATTAAAGGCCTGCCTTGTGTATTTTATTATACTGATGAACCGCTGCCTAATACACAGTTCATATGAATTTCCAATAAGGCCATGTTTCCTCTGATTTTGCAATTTCCAAAACATCTCGTTCAGTGTTATAGTGTTTTACTCTCATGATTGTGAGGCAGTGAATAAAAACTGTGTAATTCCTACTCTAGAGGTGACAAGCAGACAGAAAATATGTGATTTAAACACACAAAATAGAATTAAATAAATGGATTTCTTGATTCAACCCTAGAATTCTTTTCAAAAAAACCATTGAAAATCAGTAATGTTTAGTGGGTGGATTGAAACAGGTACAATGAAATGAGAAAGAGAACTATTGTTGAAAAATTAAGAAGGAAATAATTGCCACAACTATTCATAAGTAGAATTCTTGTTTGTTTTATGTTTAAGATGAATTTAGCTATCTTTAAGTATTTTTACAGCCTCTTATAGGTTGGGCTAGGTCAATCTTTTCTACAAATGAGAAAATAGGAACAGTATCATAAGCCATCTTACAGAGAGTATTCAGATAGTCTTGAGACTCTGAAACAAAGCCATCCTGTCTAGAAAGTTCAACTTACCCATAACTATGTCATAGTTTTCATGAAAATATTGTTAGATATCTGAAAATGTGGAGATGAACAGATGCATAGATTTGAAAAAGGACTACTAATCTTATGTTTCAACATACCAGGCCAAGAATGAACATATTAAACTTCATTACTGGGTGTATATATTGTATTGGAAAATATTACCAATTTCATTGATAGACTCTATTAAGTAAATGTCCTCACTTAATAGGAATGGTCATGAATCAATTGAATTAGAGCCTGATAAGAATGAACATGAACAAAACTTGAAGAAGGCAGCATTCAGATTCTTATTCCTGCTTGAGCCGGGACATTCATTTTTCCATTTGTGGACTCTGGTTTTTTTTTTTTTTTCATATATCCTCTGGTTTGCAGGTTTTCCCATTCTGTCTGGAACTGTACTATTAGCACTCCTGATTTTTTCCAGCTTGGAAATGCTTGGGAAGTCTCCCACTACAAGGAATTCTTCATGAAAATATATCCGTCAAGCATACATCTGTCATCTATTCTATTGGTTCTGTGTCTTTAGAGAATTCTATTTAATATGGACTGTTGGATAGATAGGTTGATAGATGCATGCTTGGTGAGTGAACAAATAGATGAACGGGTGGATGCAAGTGTGGATGGAGCATTTTAAAAGGGAGAAAGAATTGTAAATACTATGAAGTATTTGGTGTTAATGTAGTACTGACAAGTTTAGGTTTATTACAGAATGGCTTAAAGCACAGTATAAAAAGGCAGAGCTGGTGGTGGTGGCTCGGCAGTTAAGAGTATACACTGCCCTTGCAAAGGACCTGAATTCAGTTCCCAGTGCTCAAATCTAGTTGCTCACAATCATGTACAACTCCAACTTTTGGAACTCTGCACTCACAAGCATATACCCACACAGACACACACAACTTGAAACATTTGAGAGAATTTGGGGGAGAGTAAAGATGGAAATTATGTAACTTTCTTTTAATTTAAAAGTATTAAAAAATAAAAAACAAACTGACATGCAAAATATTTTATAAAACAATATATAAAGGTATTTAATGTAACTCTTCATTGTATATAACATAATTTGTTTCTGATTTATGTTAATACTTTCCACATTTTATTTATGATTTAAAATTGTTTTTTAATGTAAGAAGTATCATTTAGAGGGAAATAAGTAGAATTTATTAATATATATGCTTCTAGAAAATACCATTCTATACTTTGATTACCAAAGTAGTTTTAGATTTAGTAAAATCCTGATGAAAAATAGTTAAATGTAGTGCTGTAAAAAAGCTTCTAAAATGTTTATATCTGTTTGCTTTATTGCCTTCATTCCCTATTAGAATACGAGATTCAAACACTTAAGTTCATAAGCCAGTCTGAGACTTCTAATCAAACACCTTTATGCTAATCAGAGCCAATATAATTCAGAATAGAAATGTGTGTACCTAAGAGACTGGATTCGATGGCATTTTAAATACACTCACATACACATATGCATGATTCCTTAATGTTAAATTACATCTTCTCTCAGTGGAACCTTGATCAATCCTCACAGCTACTCTTGGTGACAAAAGGCAGTGAGGAGGTGATGTAATGTGCTGGCTTAATAGTAATCAGATTCCCTTGTACTTAAGTGAGCCCCCAACGCCAAGAAGCTTTAAGTGTCTAGAGATATTATCTCATTGATTCTTAGAACATCAACGTGGTATGGATTGCAGACAGTATGCTTGGCTAGGCATGGCAGAGATGGAGATGGTGATTATAATACATCGTGTTTGTAGAATGCTCTTGTAGAGGTGCTCAGAACATTTCACAGATGATATCAAATTAATTGCCTGCTCATCCTGGACTGGACAACATCAGCTTCTTTGAGGTAAATAAATCATGCACAGTAACTTGCTCCATTTTACTGGTGGGGCATAGTCAGATGAACATTGTTTTCTCCTTATTACATCCTTGGGTTTCCAAAAACTTCATACAACTTATTTGAAAAATAAAAGTGTAAGTGCTTAGAAGATAGAAGATAGATAGTTATATAGATGATAGATATAATGATAGATAGTAGACAGTAAATAGATGATAGCTAGAATGATAGATAGATAGATAGATAGATAGATAGATAGATAGATAGATAGATAGATGATAGATAGATAGATGATAGATGATAGCTTAAAAATTTGGTATTTGGTAGTTATTACAATATCATGGCACCATGACAACAGACTCAGAGATGCTGGCTAAAGAAAAGATGAAGTTTCCATATGCATTATAATTTCTAACCTTCTATTGACTTGTTTTATAGAAGCTAATTCAAATCCTCTGCAAGGTAAGTGTAAGTACAGAGGAGACGACAGGAATAAAGTTGAACTTCAGGCTCAAGTAATGACCCTATCTGAAAGTTTTCAATACAGAAAATGTATAATTTTCTAATGACTCAGGTGATTTTATTTAAAGGACAAGATAATTTGGGGGATGACTGCTTGGAACCTAAAAAATAAAAAGTAAATAAAAATGAAAGCAACATTTAAATGCAGTCTGGTAGACTTTTTTGTTTCTCTACACTTAATTTTTACTAGAAGAAAATGACATAAAGTCTTTGAGGGAAACTGTAAAGAAAAAGATTATAGGACACAGAAGCTGCAACTTGGGGAGAAGCAAACATTATACTCAGTGTATTCTAAGTACTGGAAATTTGAAAGCCCATTCAGATGATAATGACTGAGCACAGCAAACAGTGCACAGATAAGACAAAGGGCATCTCTCAGGACAAGTTTATAATGAACTGGAGTTTTGGGGAAAAACATGCATTTTTTTTTCAGTATATTGAACACAATTGGAGTGTTTGAAGCAGGGATTTGATGCTGTCTGAAGTTTGTCTACAATTTTACATTAAAATAAAATGGAGAATCTCAAGATATGGGAAGCAGTAGAGAGATTATTTTAATAGGAGAAGGTGATAGAGCCTCTGCAAGAATATATTCAAATACAACATGAATTAGAATTGTCAGATGTCTACTGTATTTTTTCTAACCCAGGTATAACACCTCCTAACTCTGGATGACCACAGTAGTTAGCAGTAGCACAGTGGCAACAATTACAAACGTTTTTGGAAAATTTCACAACAAAAAATCTAGACATCAATTTTGCTATGGTGTCTGGAAAACAGCATGCAAAGTATGTTTTTTCTCATTGTTATGTTCTTCAGACACAAAGTTAAAACTTGTATTAGCTCAATTTGCTTCACACATCACAAAACCAATGACAACTAAACCCTTTCTACAGTAAGTCAATTTATCTCTGCTTCCCTGGCTCAAACAAATGGGAAAATATTTAAAAATATACACAAGGAACAGGCAAAACCCAACTTTTCTATGTTTGCTTTGTCAAAAGTATAAATAAATAAATAAATAAATAAATAAATAAATAAATAAATAAATAGGCGAAACTCTCCCTTTCTATTCATTCCACTCTTTGTAGTGGTTGCAGTAGCTATTGGCTAATGAAGGAAAGAGCGCTTGTAAGATACGGTCACTGTCTGCTCAGTGTTCTGCACTAACAGGTATAGACAAGTTTCAGAAAATTACCACCACCATTTGACACTGAGTTTACCTTTCTAGACTAGAACAAGCCATTTGTCCCTAACTTCTTGGTCTGTATCCCCAACGATCTAGATTAATTACCAATTAAATCAACTTAATTGCCACTAATGAAACATGTTACACATAGTAAGTTTAAATTCACATAAATTATATAATAATCTACTTATAGAATTTCATTCTAGTAGCTAGAATCTTTTAAGGAGAATTGAGTAGAGTGCCTATGCAATCTACAATTTAAATTTTAAAAGGAAATTAAGTGCAATTTAAAAGCCTTGTTATCATACAACTATAAAATTGCTATAAAGGAATATATAATGTGGTCTAAAATCTACAGTGTCAATTAAAATGTCCCACAAAACTGCAGATTTCCAAAATATGGTTTTAATTTTTAAAGGTTCATACATTAAAATACAGCCAAATGCATTCTACATTCAAATAAGAATGAATATGGCTTAATGCAAAGACGTAGGCCTCCTTACTTTCAAATATGATCTTTCACTAATTTTCAGACTTTATAACCCCAGAATACTGTAGATATAATCTCCCAAGTGAGTGCAAGCTCCGTACCTGGATACAAGGCGTAAGTTTACCGCATATTTTATTAAAGGCTACAGAATGAGCCAAAGGAAAAGGGAGCTTCTGGTTTTTATAGCACTAATGCCACCCTTCTCTCCTTAACACTGATGTATTTCCCTGTGCAGCCGAACGGTCTATTACACAGAATTGGGAAAGCTTTGCCTCAGCAGGAGTTGTCGAGTGCTAAGTGCTTTATGGATTTGAATGTTGAGGCAATCTGCAAGCAGTTAAAGCAAGAAGGAAACAAAGAACACCAGATTGGATAGGGCTTGCTCTTTGGCAGGCCAAATATGGATTTCATTTATTAGTTAATGAATTATTTGCTTTAGTTGGAATGATCCATTCTTATTAAGGCACATCTGGTGATAATTATAAAATGTGTAAACAATGAAAAAATGTATTTTGCAACCAGTAAATAGAGATCATTAATATTGCTAACAACCATGTGGAAAATATATCTCTACGCTATTGTTGTCTATATCTGAAATACTTAAAACACAGCTTACTATCCTGACATATAAGTATGGACAAAAGAAAAGGTTCATGCTAAAATCTAATTAAAACTGCCCCAAGCAGAAATTGTATAAACTTAGCAATAGGTTTATATAACTATTTGACTTTTATTATTATCCATAGGCTAAACTCAACACATGTGGGAAATAGCAAATGATTTAAACTTGGATTCACACTAATTATTTGAGAAGTACAAATGTCCTTTAAACAAAGTAAAAATAATTTTTGCAGAAAATACATTGAATTATCCCCTATACAAGTTTGTATTATTTCAGTGTGCAGTTTTTGTTTTTTATTTTCTTGTTTTGTTTTGTTTTATTTTTGTTGTTGGTTGCTGGTCTCAATATTATTCTTAAGCTGAAATGACACATTGAAAGAATATTCAAAATAATACAGTTATTTGAACCCAGAGAATTAAATTAAAAATTTAAGACAATAGTTGTCAACTTTCCTAATGCTGCGACCCTTAACATAGTTTCTCATGCTGTGGTGACCCTTCCTCCCCAGCCATAAAATGATTTGCATTGCTACTTAATAACTATATTTTGCTACTGTTATGAATCATAATGCAAATATATTTGGAGATAGAAGTTTGCCAAAGAAGTTTGTCGTGACCCACAGGTTGAGAACTGCTGATTTAAGAAGCTCTTATAGTTTTTATTGTAGGTTGATTAGGTTGATAAAAATTACAGTCAAAATAAGTTTCTTCTAAGTCTTTACTCAAACACTGCAGGATAACTCAATGCTTGTATGTGCTCCCAGGAGACTACCCCTCACTGAATCATTCAGCTGATGCTGATGCTGACCATGACTTGCCAGGCTATAAAGCTGAGTAAAGCAGGTGTGAATGTCATCTTCCTGCTGAGTCTGCTCCAGAGATGATGACCATAGGCTTCCGATGCATGGGTTACCTCATTGTCAACTATTTACTAGATATTGTTAAGGTGGTAAATATGGTTTTGTGCCTTCTTTAGCACACTTTGCTTTATTCAGCTTTCTTTGTCTAGTTCAATTGAAATACAGAACACAGCCTGGAGGAATAAGGTCAGCTGTGTCCATGTCCACGTTTCATAGAATAGGAGCCAGAGTTAATCATATGTTATCCCCTGATATCCTACAGCTCTGTTTGAGCTTAACATAGAGATGATGCCCAACTTGGTTGTGATTGTCACTTAATACAGATTTTCATTTCCCAAGGAGAAAAGGTCACACACTCTGAGGATTAGACTGCAGAAAGCCAGGGGTGTGGTGCCCTGAGAAACTTGTGTTGATTATATTTCGACCAATTCAATTTGGTTTTCAAAAGAAATTCTGAAAATTCACAGTTAGAAACTCAATGAAACAAATATGTAAGTATAGTTACATAGAAGTTCAATAAATAGGTGAGAGGGAAATGAAGACACACATATACATACACACAAGAGAGAAGGGGAGAGAGAGACAGAGACAGAGGTAGGAGAGAATTCCTTTCCACCTGATCGTCAATGATTCCACATAGCTTGATTCTGCTCCTGTCACCAGAATCTAGTATCTTGTCCTACACTTCAGAAGCTCTGCTACTCATGTATCTACTACAAAGGTTACAGCAAGCTGGTAGGAATCCTACGACTGTCTAGGCACCTTGTCTCTCATTATGAAGGTGGTCATAGTGGTTCTGTCTAAGTATCCCCAGGTATCATCTGACACAGCAAATTCTTGGAATTTCTAAGAGGCTGAAAGTATCCTTTCTGCCCAGCCAATAAACCATTCCCACAAAACATGAGTATTTATAAGCATGACATATCTCTAATAACCCATATTCTTATTTCTCCTTAGTCTTGGGGAAAGAAAGATTAAAATACAAGTAGTATTTCCAGGTAACTCACACTTTAATACGTATAAATCTTTGCAAGCAGAACTTGACATCACCACATGCAACTCAACAAGTCATGTTGAAAAGTTCTCATGCAAAATAGTTGATAAAGCTTTGTTTCAATCTTTTATTTAATTTTGTAATTAGCACACACATACCTATAGTAAAAAGTAAAACTATAAGGTTATAATTGAATTCTGGTAAGACAATCTTTTCAGTACTAACATTTCACAACAATTGAGTTAAAATTCTCCTCTCTTGAAAGCCATTAGCAATATGTTGGCTTTTGTTTCATTTGATTTGGTTTGGATTTTTAATTCCATGGTCATCACTCCAAAATATGTCTAAAGTTTGTTATATATATATATATGTGTGTGTGTGTGTGTGTGTGTGTGTGTGTGTGTGTGTGTGTGTGTGTGTGTGTATTCAGAGAAAAAATGAAAGAGATAGTTTCATATTGACACTTTCACCATGTTTCCAAAGGTATTTTATTCCTCGGGCTCTTTGTTATTTAAAGGTTTCATTTTACATATTGATAGATGGAGGGATAAACAGCACACTCAATATTCTTTGCCTCCTGAAACCTGGATTCTGGTAAAGAAAACAAAAACAGGCAAGAAATTACAGATTTTGAAAAATGGCATGCATGTTTTTATACAACAGTTATTGCTTTTGTTTTTGTGGTTTGGTTTTTGGACAATGTCTTACTGATCCCAGGGTTAGCCTCAAACTCCTGATCCCCTTACATCCATCTTCTTAGTATTTGAATGACAGTTGGGTATCATTACACCTGGCCGTAAATTTTGTTCTTAATTCAGAAATGTAAACTAGAGTTCTTGAATAAACTTTAATTTTTTCTTTTACTATTTTAATTCATGAAACCATTTTTACACAAAAATATATTTCATAAATTCCTGGAAAACATCTTTAATGATAATTTTTAAAGAACACTAAGAAATCTAAGGACACTGAAAAATAATTAGTGAGTGATATTTTGAGAAGTAGAAATGGAGACAAGCATGGGTCAGAAAGACGTCTCTGCTGAGCATTACCAAGCGTGGCAGTTACAGGGGAAATGCAAAGACATCTTTAATAGGATTCCAGACCCCAAGGACAGGGCAGTTCACCCTGCTCCTTCTTTTCTTCTCTTTTCTTGTAAGAGAATGCAAAGTGAGCACATTTCTAAGAGAAAAGTGGACATTAGTTATTCCATACCCTCCCCAGCAATTTTCTTTCTAGCCAGGTAGGTTTTAGCTAAAGGGAAGAATCTTGCATTTGCTCTCCCAAAAGCCTTTTGTGACAAATGACAGCTGTATTAACCTTGTGGACAGGTGCACTGAAATCGAGAATTATTGCATCTACATTACACTCAATGCTGACTCTGCTCACTCTAGGCAATTCCTGGGCTGCATCCTCGAAACACTTTGAGGAGAAATTGTATCACAGGATGATTTTGTTCTTCTTTTCTGATGGAGTAACTATGACTAAATCATGATTAACTACCATTGCAGCTCCCTCTTTTCCAAAGTGTATGAAGCAAATGAGCTAAAGTGTATCTTAAGCTATAAAAGGTATATTAAAAATAACATCGCAGCACAGAAAATGTAGCATTGGTCTTCAGAAACCATCCATCAGGTAAGGAAGCATTTGCCTAAAAGACTCTTTCATCTCATGTATATTTTCTCCAAGGAGCATCTATAATGATGTTTGTTCTGTCTAGCATAGCTATGGACTTTTGAAATGCGTCACTCTCCATGTCCGGATGACAAGGTATAAATTAATTGATGAGACTTCTTTGTTATAAGCTGCCAGTCTTTGAGATGAAATAGTAGGCCTCATCAATATTGGGTTTCTGTTGATGGGCTGTTAGGTCCACGAAGCTGTATCCTTACCTCACCTTCCAGAGTCTTCAATGCCTTCAACTCTTTTAAAATCATCTCAAGTTATACTCCACATTAACCACACTTCAGCTGCAAACTGGCTGAATGTTTTCATGCTCACATGTGCAAACACACCAAAGTTTTGGTGTGCAAGCTTCCTACTAAAATTTTATTACCGCATTTTAAACATATTTCTAAATTTAAATATTTCTAAAGTAGTCTGGTTAATTTTTAATCTAAATTATCTTAGATGTGAGAATGGAACATTTGTACTATCTCTCTCAAACATTTGTTAAAACATTGCATCCTCTCTATAAAACCACGGCCGTGTAAATAGATCGTCATAGATGAGGGGAGAGTAACAGAATAAGAACATGAGCATTATTAGTAATAGGATGTGATATTTTTTTAAATTTACTGTTTTATGGAGGAATATCTTTTTTAAATACCTCAGAGGTGATATGGACAATACTCATTCTCCTGTCGTCAAGACCTCGGATGGCTGTCAAGACTTATAGGGAAGTCCATCCCATCCCACCACGAGTTCAGAGAGCTCAACTCATGCCTATTGTCTCTAAGACATTAATTTAAGGGCTACAGGATGCCTATGTCTCAGTGGTGAATGGCTCCTATCTAAATAACAGTAGATTTGGGCCCAGACGGTTTTACACTTATCCTGAAGGCTAGATGATAAATTCAGCTATGAAGTGCCTGAAGGCAAAGTGGTGCATGCAGCTATGGAATGTCTTTAGGATTAAGGGAAATAATTGCTATTTGCCCTTTATACATAATAATAGAAGTCTTCTGTTATTGTCCCCACCTTTGTTGATTATTTGTTGATTTATGAATTAACTGGGGCATTCAGTATGAACTGAATCTGCCCTCCTGACACTATCCTATGTCTCTGTCTTCCCTTTACTGTCTATAGCTAGCCTTTCCCTCATCCACACACCCCCACTCAGGAGCAGACACAGGGTTTATCGGCTGGTCCCAACGGCTGCCCCACAAACTCCAGTCTTGCAACATATGACACAACAATGAGGGGCTAATACAGATGGCGGCGACAGATGGCTTTGGTTATTGGCTTAGTCCGAGACTATAATATGAAATGCCTTATAGAATCATGTTAAATAAAGTGTAGGGATGGTACTTCATGTAGGTCAACTGTAGACATGCCATCCTGAGCCAGCACAAGATTCCACTGGGCATTTGCCAATCATTTTTATGAAACCTCAGCACTTTACTCCTAAAACATGCCCAAAGTTCATCTGATTAAATGGCAGCAGATGTCAGCATAGCTTTGTTCTTGCATTGTGAAAGAGCAATCAGACTTTGATTTTTTATCCACAAGAAACTTTATAGAGGAAAGGCCTGAGCTGGTTTTCCCATTGGAACTTCAGAAGATGAAAACAACACTATATGAAGAGGGACTCAAAGGATCCTTTCTCTGAAGAAGCATAGCAAGGTTTTCCAGTTTCTAAATATTTTCAGAGTTTTGCAGCTTATGGTGTTAATGTAACCCTCTACTTATGGGCTTTATTTGAAGCCAGAAGTGTTATGCCAAACAAAACACACACACACACACACACACACACACACACACACACACACACACACACACACACTTCAGATGTAAAAATATCTCTTTTTAAAATGTGCACTAATTTTTAAATGATAAAAAAGTTTCAAATGTAGTCTAAAATGCCCGTAATTTCTCTCCACATTCCATGGATATGATTGTTTTTTCTTTTTTCATTTCATAACTACCACCTTTTAATTTGTCATTTTCTTACACATATATGAGTTTTTGCTCACTTTTAACCTCGTTTTCTTTCTGTCTTTTCCCTGAAACTTTCTTCATTCCAGCAAACCCTGTTTATGTCTTTAATAGTGTGACTCAGTTTGTGGAGAGCAAGGCCAGATACTACTTTCCAGAGCACAGATCACTCACCAGTATGGCCACCAAGTAAGGATGTTACAAGCATCCCTAGCAGTCATTAAATAAACAACAGCTCCACAGGGGCTCCATTCACATACAGTTCAGAAAATTTACAAATAAGTGTACTAATTATAAATTGTTTTCTTTCTGACACCCACATTCAGGGAGTCTGGGTAGGTCCTATGCTGGTTTCCCAGCTATCAGACTGGGGTCCATTAGTTCCCCTTGTTCAGGTCAGCTGTTTCTGTGGGTTTCTCCAGCCTGGTCTTGACCCCTTTGCTCATCACTCCTCCCTCTTGGCACCTGGATTCCAGGAGCTAATCTCAGTGTTTAGCTGCGGATGTCTGCATCTGCTTCCATCAGCTACTGGATAAAGGCTCTAGGATGGCATATAAGGCAGTCATCAGTCTCATTATCAGGGAAGGACACTTAAGGTAGCCTCTCCACTATTGCTTAGATTGTTAGTTGGGGTCATCCTTGTAGATCTCTGGACATTTCCCTAGGGCCAAATTTCTCTTTAAACTTACAATGACTCCCTCTATTATGGTATCTCTTTTCTTGCTCTCCTCTATGCTTTCTCTGACTCAATCTTCCTGCTCCTTTATGCCCACTTCTCCCTTCCTCTTTCTTCTAACTCCTCTCACCTCCCCCCATGCTCCCAATTTGCTTGGAAGATCTTGTTTGTTCCTGTCCCCTCATAGGGTGCTCCTTGTTTCCTAGCGTTTCTGGCAGTGTAGTTTGTAGGCTGGTAATCCTTTGCTCTATCTCTAATATCCATATGTGAGTGAGTACATACCATGTTCCTCTTTTTGTGACTGGGTTACCTCACTCAGGATCGTTTCTTCTAGTTCTACCCATTTGCCCTCCAATTTCAAGATTCTATTGTTTTCTTTCTACTGAGTAGGATGCCATTGTGTAAATGTATCATATTTTCTCCATCCATTTTTCAGAGCTGATTTAGTTCTGTACCCCACATTTTTTTTTTTTTGGCGTTTTGGTAACAAGCTTCTGGAGTACTTTATATACTTTGGAAATCAGCCCCCTGTCAGGTGTGGGGTACGTGAATATCTTTTCCCATTCTGTGGGCTGCCGTTTTCTCTTGTTGACTGTGCCCTTTGCCTTATAGAAGCTTTTCAGTTTCAGGATGTTCCATTTATGAATTAAAAAATGTATTTTTTTGTTTATTCTTCTCACATACATTACATCTGAATCACAGTTTCCTCTCCATCCCCTCCTCCCAGTCGTTCCCCATCTCCCCACTTCCCCATATCTATTCCTCCTCCTCCTTTCTCTTCAGGAAAGAACATCCCTCTCAGGGATATAAAACACACATGGCATATCAAATTGCAGTAAGACGGTGTCCATACTCTCATATTCAGACTAGATGAGACAACCCAGTACAAGGAATAGGGTTCTAAAAGTAGGCAAAAGGGTCAGAGACAGCCCCTGATCCCACTGTTAGGAGCCTCACAAGAACACCAAGCTAGCAGAACATCTATGCAGAGAACCTAGGCCAGATCCAGGCAGGCTCCCTGATTATTAGTTCAATATCTGTGAGCTCCTAGGAATCCTGGTTAATTGATTGTGTGGGCCATTTTCTTCCTGTATCTTTGCCCCCTCTAGCTCTTGCAATCCTCCCCCAAATCTTCTGCAGGGTTCCCCAAGCTCTACCTAATGATTGGCTGTGGGTCTCTGCATCTATTCCAATCAGTTGCTGAATAAAGCTGCCTCTCTGATGAGGGTTATGCTAGGCTTTGGTCTACAAGTATAATAGGGCTTCCTTAGGCATCATTAAATTTTTTTTTCTAGTTATGCTTGGTTCTACCCTAGGTTCCTGGGCTGTTCAGCCCCTACCTTCAGGCAGTGTCAGGGTGGGCTCCCTCTCATGGCATGAGTCTCAGGAGAATTAGTCTTTGGTTGGCCAGTCACACAAGTTCTGTGCCCAGCACATTGCAGGCAGAACAAACTGTATGTTGAAGGGTTACAGTCCTAATTCCTCTGCTCAAAGCCTTGTGTGGTTACAGAAGATGACTTGTTCAGCTTCCATATCCCTCATTAGTAGGAGACTTTGCTAGGGACCCCCTTGTGGATTCCTGGTAGTTTCCATTGTTCTAGGTTTCTACCTCACCCCTGAAAACCCCCATCCCTGAATTACTCCCTCCTTCTAGTCATCACTCCCAGTATTCTCTTCGTCCATGCTTCCAGTTCCCATTCCCACATGTCCCCAGTCCTCCTGCAACATCTATTCTACTTCCCCCTCCCAGGGAGATCCATGTGTCCCTCTTGAGCCCTCCCGATTACTCTGAGCCTGTGAGCCATAGTATGATTATCTTTTATTTAACAGCTTATGTCTA
This sequence comes from Cricetiscus sungorus, assembly GCA_030556225.1. Taxonomy (NCBI): domain Eukaryota; kingdom Metazoa; phylum Chordata; class Mammalia; order Rodentia; family Cricetidae; genus Cricetiscus; species Cricetiscus sungorus. Next base: position 28,106,354 of record JANBXA010000367.1, on the reverse strand, counting down.
CTGATAAGTCTTTCTGAGTCTAGGTTACTCCCTCAGGATTATTTTTTTTTTCAAAATCTATCCATTTGCCTGCAGATTTCATGATATTTTAACAGCTGAGTAATACTTGATTGTATGAATGTACCACATTTTCTTTATTCATTCTTTTGTTGATGGACATCTAAGTTGTTCCAGGATCTGGCTATTACAAATAAAGCTACCATGAACGAAGTTGAGCAAGTGTCCTTGTGGTATGGTGGATTGTCCTTTGAGTATGTTTGTGGAAGTGGTATGGGTCTTGAAGCAGATTGGTTTTCAGTTCTCTGAGAAACTGCCACATTAATTGCCAAAGTGGCTGTACAAGTTTGCACTCCCACCAGCAATAGAGGAGTGTACGCCTTGCTCTGCATCCTTGCCAGCATGAGCTATCTCTTATGGCTTTGATCTTAGTTTATCTGACAGGTATAAGATGGAATCTCAAAGTCCTTTTGATTTGCATTCCCCTTATGGCTAAAGATGTACATTGTTTTAAGTGTTTCTCAGACATTTGAGTAACCTCTGTTGAGAATTCTCTGATTACTGAAGGTTTCATTCCAAGAACTCTTGTAGATGATAATACCTTCAATCAAAATTCCATTTTAAAAAATTCATTTAAGATAAAGTGAGCAATTTCATATTATTTAAAAACAACTACGCATATAAATAACAATTTCTTGTAGCTCTGTTTCTTTCCCCTAGTCTATCTGAAAAGTAAAAAATTTACTAGCTGTCTGTAGGGACATGAACTCGCCACCCTAGGGCCTCCATCCCCTGCAGGTGGTCGCTCACGAGGTCGCTCACGGAACTCTCTTGAGAAAAATAGTTCCTGAGATAACTCCAGGATGTCCCAACAACCTCTGTGGAATGTTCCAACGCCTTGTTTAATACAATACATAGCTTAACTGATAAGTAAACATGTAACTCCGGATCTCCCCTACCCCCTCCCTAGTCAGCTGATAAGTGAACGTGTAACTTTGGACTTCCTCTATTTCCTTCCACTCTTTTGATGTTTTTGCCTTTATAAGCTTGTCACAAGTTTGGGTCGGGGTCGAACTCTTCCACTCCCCATGGGTGTAGAGTCTCGACCCCAGCATGCTGGCCTGAGATCTCATCCAATTTCGTTTTCAATAAACTTCCTCATGTGATTGCAGCAAGTCCGGTCTCGGTGCCTCACTGGGTGCGCGCTATTCCCGAGATTTGAGTGAGGGTCTCCCTTCGGAGGGGGCTTTCATTTTGGGGACTCGTCCGGGAGTTGCGCGACCACCCAGGAGTCCTAGACCCACTTGGAGGTAAGAATTTCTGTTCTGTTGTGACTCTGTGTTTGTGGCCTGTTCAAAAATCTGGTGCGATCGCAGTTTCGTCTTTGCAAACGCTCTATTGAGGCCGCTCTCCAGGAGGAGGGTGGAGTGGACAGGGATAGACGTGTCCAGGTGTCCACCGTTTGTTCGCCCTGGGAGACGTCCCAGGAGGACAGGAGGAGGACCAGGGACGCCTGGTGGACCTCCGCAGGGAAGGTCGGGAGATAAATTTTCTCCTTGACGACTGGTGTCAAAGGGCCATTTCTAGCCTGTCTGACTCCTCTCAGAATTACTGGTCGACTCGGAGTCGACAGCTGCTTTTGTGTTTCTGTCTTTCTGTCTTTGTGCTTATTTTTGTTAATAGAGGTAGACATGGGACAGACCGTGACGACCCCACTAACACTGACTCTGAACCATTGGACAGACGTTAAGACTAGGGCTCATAATCTTTCTCTTGAAGTCAGAAAAAGACCTTGGAAAACTTTTTGTTCCTCCGAATGGCCAAATTTTGGTGTAGGATGGCCTTCGGGAGGAACTTTTAACCTATCTGTCATTTCGGCTGTCAAGCGAATTATCTTTCAGGACACAGAGGGATACCCTGATCAGGTTCCATACATCCTCATGTGGCAGAACCTAGTCCAAAACCCACCACCCTGGATGGAACCTTGGACATCAGGGATAGAGACGGTGACGGTGGCCGTGGCCACAAAACCGAAAGTACCTCCTTCAGATCCGCCGGCGCCCGCTCCATCTGCTCCCCCCGAGGATTGATGATGTTTCCCTCCTTGACCACCCTCCTCCCCCATATCCTCAACCCGTTCCTCATGCAGCCCCCCCACAGGTGCCAGCCCCAACGGACTCTCGGACAGCCTCCGAAACAGGACCAGCGGCCAGAACTCGAAGCCGCAGGGGTCTCAGCCCAGAGGGATCTGGCGCAGGACCTGACTCCACCGTTGCCTTACCATTACGGGCTTATGGACCCGCCCCAGCTCCAGGGCAACTAGTCCCACTGCAATACTGGCCGTTTTCGTCAGCTGATATGTACAACTGGAAAACTAACCACTCCTCTTTCTCAGAAAACCCCTCAGGCTTGACGGGACTCCTCGAGTCCCTGATGTATTCTCATCAGCCCACTTGGGACGACTGTCAACAACTCTTGCAGGTCCTCTTTACGACTGAAGAAAGAGAGAGGATCCTCCTGGAGGCCAGAAAGAATGTTCCAGGACCAGATAGGACCCCCACCAACCTCCCTAATCTTATAGATGCCGCTTTCCCCTTGGTCCGCCCTGACTGGGATTACAACTCTGCGGAAGGTAGGGAGCGTCTCACAGTCTACCACCGGGCTCTAGTGGCAGGTCTCAAAGGGGCCGCACGGCGACCCACCAATTTGGCAAAGGTAAGAGAAATCCTACAGGGTCCAGTGGAGCCACCTTCTGTCTTCTTGGAGCGACTGATGGAGGCTTATAGGAGATATACCCCATTTGATCCCTCCTCGGAGGGACAGCAGGCGGCTGTAGCCATGGCTTTTATAGGGCAGTCGGCCTCTGATATCAAGAAAAAGTTGCAGAGATTAGAGGGGCTCCAGGATTATACTTTGCAGGATTTAGTAAAAGAGGCAGAGAAAGTGTATCACAAGAGAGAGACCGAGGAAGAAAAACAAGAAAGAGAAAAAAAGGAGGCAGAGGAGAGGGAAAATCAGCGGGATCGCCGCCAAGAGAGGAATTTGACTAAGATTTTGGCCGCGGTAGTAGGTGGAGAAAGGTCAGAGAAAGGACAGTCAGGACACCTGGGCAACAGGGCAAGAAGACCCCCGGGAGGACAGAGGCTACAACTTGAGAAAGACCAATGTGCATACTGTAAAGAAAAAGGACACTGGGCCAGAGATTGCCCCCGAAAGAAACAAAAGGGCCCCAAGATACTGGCCCTGGAGGAAGATTAGGGGAGTCGGGGCTCGGTCCCCCTCCCCGAGACTAGGGTAACTCTCTCTGTGGAGGGGAACCCCATTAATTTCTTAGTAGATACAGGAGCCGAACACTCAGTTTTGACTAAACCATTAGGACAATTAGGATCAAAAAGAACTCTGGTTATGGGAGCCACTGGAAGTAAACTTTACCCCTGGACAACGGAAAGAAGTTTAGAAATAGGAAAACGCCAAGTAACGCACTCTTTTCTTGTGATTCCTGAGTGCCCTGCGCCCCTTCTGGGGAGGGACTTGTTGACCAAACTAAAGGCTCAGGTCCAGTTCACCCCGAAGGGACCAGAAGTCACCTGGGGAGAGGCCCCTATAAAATGCTTAGTTTTAAGTCTAGAAGAAGAATATCGCCTCCATGAACCCAAGACTGGGATTTTGCCCCCTATAGAGTGGCTGACAGCTTTTCCAGAGGTTTGGGCAGAGCAGGCTGGAATGGGACTGGCCAAACAAGTACCACCCGTCGTAGTTGAGCTGAAAGCGGCTGCCACCCCCGTCTCAGTCAGACAGTACCCCATAACTCAAGGGGCTAAAGAAGGCATTCGACCACATATCCAGAGACTGTTACAACAAGGTATACTGATTCCCTGCCGGTCCCCTTGGAATACCCCCCTCCTGCCGGTACGTAAGCCTGGAACCAATGATTATCGACCCGTCCAGGACTTAAGAGAAGTCAATAAACGGGTACAGGACATTCACCCAACTGTGCCCAACCCTTACAACTTGCTGAGTTCCTTACCGCCTGAACGATCCTGGTACACCGTTCTGGATTTGAAAGATGCCTTTTTCTGTCTCAGATTGCATCCGAGTAGCCAACCCCTGTTCGCTTTTGAGTGGCGAGATCCCGAAGGAGGACATACGGGTCAACTGACCTGGACTAGGTTGCCACAGGGATTCAAAAATTCACCGACTCTTTTCGATGAAGCCCTCCACCGTGACCTTGCGCCCTTCAGGGCCCAGAACCCTCAGATTTCTCTCTTGCAGTACGTGGATGATTTACTACTCGCAGCTTCGACCCAGGAACTGTGCCTCGATGGGACCAAAAAGCTCCTAAAGGAATTGGGTGAGTTGGGGTACCGGGTGTCCGCCAAGAAAGCCCAGTTATGTCGCTTGGAGGTGACCTACCTAGGATACACCCTCCGAGAAGGGAAGCGGTGGCTCACTGAAGCACGGAAAAAGACTGTGATGCAGATCCCGACCCCCACCACTCCTCGACAAGTACGTGAGTTTTTGGGAACTGCAGGTTTTTGTAGACTCTGGATACCGGGGTTCGCCACGTTGGCGGCCCCTCTGTACCCACTCACTAAAGAAAAAGTCCCATTCACCTGGATGGAGGAGCACCAAAGAGCCTTTGACAATATAAAGACTGCCCTGCTCACAGCTCCTGCTTTGGCCCTGCCAGATCTGACTAAGCCTTTCACTCTATATGTTGATGAACGGGCTGGAGTGGCCCGTGGAGTTCTGACTCAGACCCTGGGGCCCTGGAAGCGGCCGGTGGCCTACCTATCTAAAAAACTAGACCCCGTTGCCAGTGGGTGGCCCTCTTGCTTGAAAGCCATTGCTGCAGTAGCCCTGCTTGTCAGAGACGCTGATAAGCTCACTCTGGGTCAGTATGTGACTGTAATTGCTCCCCATGCTTTAGAAAATATTGTGCGGCAGCCCCCCGACCGCTGGATGACAAACGCCCGGATGACACATTACCAGAGCCTGTTGTTAAACGATCGAATAACCTTTGCTCCTCCTGCTATTCTCAACCCGGCCACCCTGCTCCCCCGAAGCAGACGACTCTACCCCGGTGCACCGATGCACTGATGTCCTGGCTGAAGAAACCGGGACCAGGAAAGACCTGACTGACCAACCTTGGCCGGGGGTGCCTAACTGGTATACGGACGGCAGCAGTTTTGTGGTAGAAGGTAAAAGAAGGGCAGGAGCAGCGGTGGTAGACGGAAAGCAGGTAATTTGGGCTAGCAATCTCCCAGAAGGAACCTCTGCTCAAAAAGCTGAGCTTCTGGCACTGACTCAAGCTCTGCGTCTGGCAGAAGGTAAGGCTATCAACATTTACACCGACAGCCATTATGCTTTCGCCACAGCCCACATTCATGGGGCCATCTACAGGCAGAGGGGCCTACTCACCTCAGCAGGAAGAGACATTAAAAACAAAGAAGAAATCCTGGCCCTCCTAGAAGCCATACATCTTCCAAAAAAATTAGCCATTGTCCACTGCCTGGGACACCAGAAGGAGGCTGACCCAGTCACAAAGGGGAACCAGATGGCTGATCTAACGGCAAAGCAAGCTGCCCAGGGAGCGGTAGTACTGGCGGAAGAAACTGGAACCCCGCCAGAACCCCCGCAAGCCATGGATCCCAGCTTCATCTATCCCTATAAAGATTATGATTTAATCAATGATATGGCCTGTGCAGGAAAAGCTCGGATGTTCAGTTCCGGCGGATTGGCAAAAACCAAGGATGGACGAATCATTCTGCCCTCTAAGGAAGGGCATGACTATGTGAGACGAATACACCAGCTAACTCATCTTGGAAATGAAAAGCTTAAGCAATTAATCAAAGGTTCTAAATATTATGTTCTAAGATTAAATACAGTAGTAAAAGAGGTAGTAGAGTCATGTCAGGCCTGCACCTTGACCAATGCTGCCCGGCCGTTCAAAGAACCTGGAAAAAGGATGAGGGGAGACCGGCCGGGAGTTTATTGGGAGGTAGACTTCACTGAAATTAAGCCAGGAAAATATGGTAATAAGTACCTTCTAGTTTTTATAGACACTTTTTCAGGATGGGTGGAAGCCTTTCCCACCAAGTCTGAAACTGCTCAAGTAGTAACCAAGAAGATACTGGAAGAAATCCTGCCCCGGTTCGGGATTCCCAAGGTAATCGGTTCAGACAACGGGCCTGCTTTTGTTGCCCAGGTAAGTCAGGAGTTGGCCACCCAACTGGGGACTAATTGGAAATTACATTGTGCTTACAGACCCCAGAGCTCAGGACAGGTAGAAAGAATGAATAGAACCCTAAAAGAGACCCTTACTAAATTGGCTATTGAGACCGGCGGCAAAGACTGGGTGACCCTCCTCCCCTTTGCGCTCCTTAGGGTCCGAAACACACCTGGACGTTTCGGCCTTACCCCTTATGAAATCCTACATGGGGGACCCCCCCCTTGACTGAATCAGGCGGGATATTGGATCCTTGCACTGACTCTCCCTCCTCCTCTGCTCTGTTTACTCACTTGAAGGCCTTAGAAGTTGTCAAAACACAGATCTGGAATCAGATCAAAGAAGCCTACACTCCAGGGACCACCGCAGTGCCCCACGGGTTCCAAGTCGGAGACTCAGTCTTGGTCAGACGACATCGCGCTGGCACGCTTGAGCCTCGGTGGAAAGGACCCTATCTGGTGCTGTTGACTACTCCCACGGCAGTAAAGGTAGACGGGATTGCTGCCTGGATCCACGCTTCTCACATAAAAAAGGCACCCAGTCAAAATGAAGACAACCGCGAACATAATTGGACAGTGGCAGCCAGTGACAATCCTCTTAAGCTGCGCCTTCGCCGTAGCCCCAACCTTGGGGGATAACCCTCATGCCCCCCAAAGACTGACATGGGAAGTGCTTAATGAAGAGGGCACCGTTGTGTGGTCAAAAACCGCAGTGCACCCCCCTTGGACTTGGTGGCCGGATCTTGCACCTGATATCTGTAAGTTAGCTGCCGGTTCCCTGGCCTGGGATCTTTCTAATTATGACAATTTAGATAAACCACCCCCGGAGGAACAATGTGTCCCTCATGGTATAGGGAGCACATTGGGATGTTCCGGACAATTCTTCTGAGCCAACCTCCAGGCAGCAGACTTCTACGTCTGCCCCGGGCAGGGACATAACAGAGAGATGAAGAGGCGATGTGGAGGGGCATCAGGTTATTTCTGTGCTAAATGGGGATGTGAGACCACAGGAGAAGCCAACTGGAATCCTTCCTCCTCCTGGGATCTGATTATAGTAAAAAAGGGTCGTAAGCCGGAAGAGCCAGAAAGAGGAGAGAGAGACACATCTAAGTACCCATCTTATAAGACTGGATGTGCTCCCGGGGCCTCGGGTGGCCCTCAGGGGCCATGCAAAGGCAACTATTGCAACCCTCTGAATATTAGTTTCACAGCACAGGGAAAACAAGATCGTCGATGGGTGAAAGGTAACCGCTGGGGGTGGAGAGTCTATACTGGAGCAGGAGACCCAGGGTTCGTTTTTGCTATCAGGATGAAGATAGAGAGTCCGCCCGCACAACCGGTAGGCCCCAATCCGGTGCTTGATAACCCCCTACCCAGGCCTGAGAGACTTCCTAGTCTCACCCCATCACCAAAGGAAGGTTCCTCCACCAGCCCTACTCCATACCCTCTTTTGATCACATCCTCCCACCCCCCTATGAGAACCGAGGATCGCCTATTTAATCTGCTTGATAGTGCGTTCGTTGTTTTAAACCGCACAAACCCCACTGCTACCCAATCTTGCTGGCTGTGCTTTGCTTCTAGTCCCCCTTATTATGAGGGAATAGCTCAAATGCGGAGCTATAATGTTACTTCTGACCATTCGCATTGCCCCTGGGGGAGCCAACGAAAGTTGACCCTGTCAGCGGTATCAGGCACTGGACTATGTATAGGCAAAGTGCCTACCAGACACCAGCCCCTCTGTAACGTAACTATTAACACCCTGACAGATGGCCCAAATCAATATCTAGTACCCCCCAGATACTTGGTGGGCCTGTGGCACTGGCCTGACCCCCTGCCTGCATACGTCACTTTTTAACAGTACTAGGGACTTTTGTATTTTGGTCCAGCTGGTGCCTAGGGTCATCTATCATGATGATGGTTCATTTATAGATGAATTTGATCACCGTACTCGTTACAAGAGGGAACCTGTTACCCTGACCTTAGCTGTCTTGTTAGGATTAGGAGTAGCAGCAGGGATTGGGACTGGAGCATCCGCCCTTATTCAGCAGCCCTACTACTATAATGAGCTCAGAGCGGCTATGGATGCAGACCTGGGAGCATTGGAACACTCCATAACTAAACTAGAAGAGTCATTAACTTCATTGTCAGAGGTAGTGCTGCAAAACAGAAGGGGATTAGACCTGCTTTTTCTTAAAGAGGGAGGGCTCTGTGCTGCCTTAAAGGAAGAATGTTGCTTCTATGTAGATCATTCCGGTGTCATCAGAGATTCCATGGCAAGGCTTAGAGAAAAGCTAGAAAACAGAAAAAAAGAAAGAGAAGCATACCAAGGATGGTATGAAAATTGGTTTAATCGGTCACCTTGGTTCTCTACTCTGGTCTCCGCCGTGGCCGGGCCTTTAATCATTTTGATGCTGATCCTAACCTTCGGGCCATGTATTCTAAATAGGCTGGTGGCATTTATAAAAGAAAGGATAAGTGCTATCCAGGTAATGGTCTTAAGACAGCAGTACCAGATACTATGAGAAACTGAGGGATCGCTCTAAGATTAGAGCAATTCACAAGAAGAAGTGGGGAATGAAAAGTAAAAAATTTACTAGCTGTCTGTAGGGACATGAACTCGCCACCCTAGGGCCTCCATCCCCTGCAGGTGGTCGCTCACGAGGTCGCTCACGGAACTCTCTTGAGAAAAATAGTTCCTGAGATAACTCCAGGATGTCCCAACAACCTCTGTGGAATGTTCCAACGCCTTGTTTAATACAATACATAGCTTAACTGATAAGTAAACATGTAACTCCGGATCTCCCCTACCCCCTCCCTAGTCAGCTGATAAGTGAACGTGTAACTTTGGACTTCCTCTATTTCCTTCCACTCTTTTGATGTTTTTGCCTTTATAAGCTTGTCACAAGTTTGGGTCGGGGTCGAACTCTTCCACTCCCCATGGGTGTAGAGTCTCGACCCCAGCATGCTGGCCTGAGATCTCATCCAATTTCGTTTTCAATAAACTTCCTCATGTGATTGCAGCAAGTCCGGTCTCGGTGCCTCACTGGGTGCGCGCTATTCCCGAGATTTGAGTGAGGGTCTCCCTTCGGAGGGGGCTTTCATATCCACTTCATGTATTTACAGAGCATCTAACATTAACCAGCAATCAAAACTCTTTCTGAAATATTGTGAACTCCCTCTTTCTATTGATAAACAGGATGAAGGGGAAAAAAACTGAGCTAAAGCATATGACAAAAATATAAATGCTTCACTCTTAAAGACACTATCTCAGAGCCTGACTCTCAAAGAGTGAAAAATAAATAAGCATTTATGCACCCATGATGGGAAATTTCAGAGCATCTTTTATGCATGAGTAGAAATTCTCAGTGCACTAAACTTAAAAAAAATAAAAATTTGAGATTTATATGAATATAAAACAGTTTTAAACATATAGAGTAGGGAGTTGAGGGAGAGAAGAGGGCCAAATGAAAGAGGAGTCAAGATTACCTTTAGCAGTCAAAAACACATTATCATGAAAAAGAGCCAAGAATTCTCAGTGCTGTAATATCCCACTTACCTTTTTGCCCTGATGATACCTCTGTCTCTGGCAAGTGGACACAGTAAGCAACATTTATTACCACAGGAAGCAAAAGGCATGGGCCTAGATGCTCCATCCATCAGGTCAGGTAGTGCCTAAAATTGCGAGATGGGTAAGGTCGTTCATGAATGAGTCCATGAAATCATGATTGCTAGTGCTTCCACAAAAGGGAGATTGGAAATGTGGCCAGAGAGCTTTATTTTCTGTAGATGTGCAGTTATTGCAACTACAGCAAATCTCTCCTAGGTAACAGGCTGCAAGACAGCCAAGGGATGCTTTGTCAGGGTTGGAGATGATCTGTGGCTATTAGAAACCACATCCTGGAATTCCTCAGATGGGACTTTTAAAACCTTGAATCCATACAAAGGGTTGTTTATTCCAGCTACCCAAAGCATAAGCGGTTTTTTTGGAGGGGGTTGGCTACAAACAAGTCAGAGCACAGCACACCCTGAAATAACTGAGGATTTGAACTAAACAGATCCTTTAGTCTCATTTTCCCTTACCAGTGGGGCAGCTGAGCCAATGATGAGACACTACACACCACCTGGATTACAGCACAGCCAGCAGACCTCTAGGAAAATGAAGCCCACTCAACTGGTTGACCTGAGTAGCCATCCAGGTCAACCTGGATCAATAATGCAGCATCATTATTTACAATAATCTAAAATTAATGGTTGTTCACATACTATATTCTTGATAGCAATTATCACTGAGAACAAGAATCACTTTTGAGGGCAATCCTCTTGGATGTCTAAACCAGGGGATGCTCACTTCATTGTTCAATTTGACAAACAGGAATAAGTATATGTGCAAAATTATTTACCACACCTGCTGATCAAGTGACTTCAGTGTAGCATGAAATTCACTCCCTCATGTTAATAATTTTCTGAAAACTATCTCTGCCAAGGTGGAGCTATATTATCTCAGACACACAGCAGATCACCTTCCTGGCTTTATATAGATTCATGCAAAAGTTATTGTGCTTTCAGGCTGTTGCTTGTTTCCAAGAGTCCAGCCACTAGATTCAGGCTAGCAATTGATTCTTTGAGCACTGGGGCACCTTCTTTTGCGACCACTTTTTCCTAGGAGAATCAAGGTGTCTCCCACCTCTTCTGAATTCACTAAACCCAAAGGCTTGGGGTGGTTCCATTTTCTTCATTTTCCTCAGTTACCCTAAGGATGTGAACATCATTATCCCAGCTTCTGGGCTCCTTGAAGTCAGCTGCTTCAGAGCCAGAGGGCAAGTGGTGAGAGATTCAGTCCTGACAGAGCCAGAGCAGCAATACTAACAATCCTGACAGAGTTCAATACTCATTTGAGGGACAGCAAGATGGCTTAGCAGATAAAGGCATTTTACACCAAGCCTGAAAATCTGACCTGGGTCTGATCCCTAAAACCTGCATAGTGGCACAGAGGAAAATAGTCATTGCAAATTGTCCTTTGACTTCTACATGTATGTCATGACATCTGAGCGCACTCACACAGACACAAATAAACATATAGCAACATGCTGAGTTGTGTCCAAAGGCTGTGTGGATGCTGTATTTAGAAAGGAGAAGCCTATTAGGCTAAATAAAGAATGAGAAGGGGCCCAAGTGAAAAGTTTGGTTAAAATTCAAAGCTTTGCTAGCCATAGTAATCTATACTTGTAATTCTAGTATTCAAAGTGCTGAGCCAGAGGGATAATGAGTTTGAGGATAGCCTTGGCTAGAAAGTAAGAAAGACCCCTTTCAAAAAAAAAAAAAAAAAGGAAAAGAGAAATAAATGGGAGTAGTAAAAACAGTTAGTCATGTCTTTTCTTTCTCCAAACCAGGAATAAATAGTTATCCCTGAATAGCTTGAGACTCCTGTCTGTGTTTAAAATACAACCTCTATATAGGGTAGTCCTTTACCCCTGAATGTTAAAATATAAACTCTATACAGAGTAACCCTTTACCCTGAATGTTTAAAAAAAAAAAAAAAAGAATTGAAAAGAAAAAAAAAGCAGTTTAAAATTATCCAGGGTAAAATACCTTATGCTATCTTTAGAACATTCTTAAATTTAGAAAGTGCTTTTCTGTGGGTTTTCTGTGGGTCTTAGAGAGCTGTTTGCAAGTCTCCATCCGCCCCCTGGACTTTGACATTTCCTTCTCTGCACTGATTAATCACAAGAGACATGCAGGAAATGCTGAGACATTTCATGCCATTTTTCCAGAAACCATTGTAAAAAGTAGAAGCACAGGAAACTCTCCAGATTTGAGAGAACTCAAAAGAAAAAGGCATACCTATTCAACCCAGAGGAATGTTCAATTTGCCTCAAGGCTTCTCCAAAGTTTATGCAACATGGATTATCTGACTATAAGAGGAGTCACTACTTTGTTGCCTTCTGCCAACATTCCTATCGCTTGATAAATTAAATCACACAAATTAGGTGAAAATCAGGGATTTGGGTGCAGTTGGATGTGAGAACATGCATCGAAGGTCATGTATAGTTCATACAGTCAGGAAACAAAAAGAGGTTTTGGGACAAGGTGCACCGATTTTGACAGGCACAGTAACTCATATACAAAGTTCCCACAAAATGAGGTAGAAAATAACTTCCCTTAACTTAGAATAGGAAGATATTTGCAGATCACTTCATATTATTTCTTGTTTAAGAAAATGTGTTGTCGATAGTGGACTAGTCCTTCACATGGGAACATCTAGAGCCTGCCCTCACCTCAATCTTGAGCCCCCTAGGCACTCTGCTTGAGATGAGTCTGTGGGCCAGCTCAGGTCTAAGCTCAACCTTCCTCTCCTTAGAACTTCCTGGATCAGTACTGCACCCCCCCATGCCCTCTGCTTGAAAGGACCCACCACACCAAATAGAGGCTGCCCTCCTCTTAGTTTTTACCCTTCTGCTCCCTCTGCTTGAGGTGAGTGTTTGGCCAGCTCAGGTCCAACATACCCTATTGTCTCCTTGGAACTTCCTGGGTCAGCTCTGTGCACAGTGGACTTGTCCTGGAGGCTGCCCTCACCTCAATCAAGGACCCCCTACACCCTCTGCTTGAGATCTCCATGAGAGCTCAGGCCATGCAGAGTTACTGACATGGAAATACTGACTCACCTACATATACTGGGAGACGAGAGTAGACAGAGAGAGACCTCACCTGTACCCACTGGAAAAAGGCATGGGAAGACAGCAGTACAAGAACAGTTTCAACAATAGAAAAACCAATATGACACCACCAGAGTGTAGGGACTCTACACCAACTGTAGAGAGCTGCAAAGTGCCGCACCTTAAAGATGGCGCTGGCTTCCACCTTCCACCTCCCCAAGGGTGAGCGCTCTCTGGTGTAAACAAGCCCTTATTTGGTTAAGTCTGTTCAGTCTGTCTGCTTCTGCATTAGAGTAGCTTATCTGCAGAGTCCACGTAGCTCACTGGGGTTGGTTAGCGCAAGGGTATTTAAGCCTGTGCAGGGGTTCCCGGGCTCTCTCGGGTCAGAGGAAACATGTTTCAAGGATCCTGATTAAAACTGCATGAAGAAGATCTTCCTGGAGTTGTGTCTTCCTTGCTGGCAGGGGTAGGTGCGTACAACCAACAAGACCTAAACATACCAATGCAGATGAAGTAGAAGAAAATGACTTAAAAACAACTTCAAGAAAATGAAAGAGGACCTCAAAGAGTATATAAGAAAATCCCGTAAAGTAGTGGAAGAAGAAAAAGAAAAAAACAAATAAAACTTGGAATAGGGGAAAAGATGAAGAAAAAAAGTGCAAGAAATCAACAAACCTCTTGAATAAAGCAAGGAAAGATGAGAAAAAAAATTTAACACGAAGGAAACAATTCAAACAGTTCAAGACCTGAAAATAGAAATAGAGAAAATAAAGAAAACACAAACTGAGAGGATGTTGGAAATAGAAAAGCTAAACAAATGACCAGGAACTACAGATGCAAGCATAACTAACAGAATAAAAGAGATGGAAGGAGATGGAAGAGAGAATCTCAGGTTCTGAAGATAGACTAGAAGAAATAGATTAATTGACCAAAGAAAATACTAAATCCAACAAATACTTAACACAAAATATCCACAAAATGTGGGACACCAAGAAAAGACAAAACCTAAGAAAAATAGGCATAAAAGAAGGTGAAGAAGCCCAGCTCAAAGATGCAGAAAACATATTCAACAAAATCATAGAAGAAAACCCTAACCGTAACCCAATCTGAAGGGCATGCCTATGAAATACAAGAAGCATACTGAACACCATATAGTCTGAACCAAAAAAAAAAAAAGTTCCTTTGCCACATAATAATCAAAACAACAAACATACAGAATATTAAGAACAGTGAAGAAAAAAGGCCAGGAGATATATAAAGGCAGACCTGACTTCTCCATGGAAACTGGAAAAGCCAGACGGTCCTGCATAGATGTTCTACAAACACTGAGACCACAGATGCCAGACCAAACTACTACACTGAGCAAAACTCTCAATCACTATAGATGGAAAAAAACAAGATATTCCATGACAAAAGCAGATACAATACATATCTACAAATCCAGCCCTACACAAATTATAGAAGGAAAACTCTAACCCAGGGAAGTTAACTACACTCACAAAAACATAGGCTATAAATAATCCCACTTTACCTGAAGCCTAAAGAAGAAGTGGGATAAATCTACTCACAATACCATGACCACCAAAAAATCCAAAACAAACAAGAACTAACAATCAATGGTCCTTAATTTCCCTCAACTTCAAAGACACACACTACCGTAGAGTAGAGGGTTTAGGAAACAAATTTCCAATCAAATGGACCCAAGAAACAAGTGGTGTAGCTATCCTAATATCTAACAAATTAGACTTTAAACTAAAATCAATCAAAGAGATGAAGAAGGTTATTTCATATTCATCACTGGAAAAATCTGTCAGAACAAAATCTCAATTCTGAACATCAATGCCCCAAATACATAGGCACCCACATTTGTAAAACAAATATTACCAAACCTCAAATCTCACATAAAACCTCACACACTTATAGTGAGAGACTTCAATACCTCACTCTCACTACTAGACAGGACCACCAGACAGAAAATTAACAAAGAAACAAAAGAACTAACAGAAGTTATGACCCAATTGAGTTTAATGGACATCTATAGGACATTCCATCCAAACACAAAAGAATATACCTTCTTCTCAGCTCCACATGGAACCTTCTCTAAAATTGACCACATACTAGGCAATATAACAAACCTCAACAGATACCAAAAAATTGGAATAGCCCTTATATCTTATCAAACCACCATGCTTTAAAGTTGGAATTCAACTACAACACAAATTGCAGAAACCCTACAAACTCATGGAAACTGAAAAATGCACAATTGCACCATTCTCGGGTCAAGGAAGAAATACTGAAGGAAATCAAAGATTTCTTAGAATTCAACAAGAATGAAGACACAACATACCCAAACTTATGGAACACTTTGAAAGCAGTGGTACAACAATACGTCAACAAAAGGAGATCAAGGGGATACAAATTGGAAAGGAAGAAAAAGTTTCACTCTTTGAAGATGATAGGATAGTTCACTTAAGTGACCCAAAGAATTCCACCAAGGAACTCCTACAGCTAATAAACACCCTCAGCAAAGTGTCAGAAAACCGTATGAACTCAAAAAAATCTGTAGCCCTACTATATACAGATAATAAAGGGGCTGAGAAAGAAATCAGAGAAATATCACCCTTTACAAAAGCCACAAACAACATAAAATATTTTAGGGTAATGCTAACCAAACGTGAAATATCTGTATACCAAGAACTTTCAGTCTTTTAAGAAAGAAATTAAAGAAGATACCAGAAAATCTCCCATGCTCTTAGATTTGTAGGATCAACATAGTAAAAATGGCAATCTTGCTAAAAATAATCTGCAGATTCAATGCAATCCCCATCAAAATTCCAGCACAATTCTTCACAGACTCTGAAAGGACAATACTCAACTTTATATGGAAACACAAAAGACTCAGGACAATCAAAACAACCCTGTACAACACAGGAACTTCCAGAGGCATCAAACTGCCTGACTTTAAGCTTTACTATAGAGCTATAGTCCTGAAAACAGTTTGGCATTGACAATGAAGCTAAAACTATACAACGGAAATAAGAAAGCATCTTCAACAAATTGTGCTGGCACAACTGGATGATGGTAAGTAGAAGACTGCAGATAGATTCATATCTATCGTTATGCACAAAACTTAAGTCCAAATCTATCAAAGACCTCAACATAAACACAGCCACACTGAATCTCCGAGAAGAGAAATTGGGAGGTACCATTGAATGAATTGGTACAAACATTGAATGAATTGGTACAAAAGACCGCTTCCTGAACACCAGTAACACAGACATTGAGATCAACAATTAATAAATGGGACCCCTGAAACCAAGAAGCTTCTGTAAGGAAAAGGACACAGTTAACAAGACAAAATGACAGCTCACCAAATGGGAAAAGATATTCACGAATCCCACATCTGAGAGAAGCCAGTTACTAAAACACCAAATAATCCAATTAAAAAGTATGGTACAGAACCAAATAGAAAATTCTCAACAGAGGAATCTAAAATGTCTAAAAGACACTTAAGAAAGCCCTCAACATCCTTAGCCATCAGGAAAATGCAAATCAAAACAACTCTGAGATACCATCTTACTCCTGTCAGAATGACTAAAATCAAAAGCACCAAAGACAGTTTATGCAGGAGAGGAAATGGAGTAAGGGGTACACTCTTCCACTGCTGGTGGGCATGCAAACTTGCACAGCTACTTTGGAAATCAGTATGGTGGTTCCTCAGGAAAATGGGAATCAGTCTACCTTCAGATCCAGCAATTGCACTCTTAGGCATATACTGAAAAGATGCATGTTCCTACAACAAGAACATCTGTTCAACTACTATGTTCATAGCAGCTTTATTTACAATAGCCAGAACCTGGAAGCAACCTAAATGTCCCTCAACTGAAAAATAGATAAAGGCATGGAGGTACATACCTACAAGCTCAGTGCCATAATTCCTGAAGTAACCCAATAATGGGTACAAAGACAACCTTGGAAACCATTCCAAAATAAAAAAGTAGAGAGACAGAGAGAAACATAAGCTGTGTGGTCACCAATAATTTCCTAATTATTCTAGTTCTGGTGATTATGTAAGTTTTTGTGTTTTAAAAATCTATTTCTGAATAGTTCTTAGAGGAAAATGATAAGAAGGAATTTGTAATACAGTTGGCCCATCCCCAGGGACTGCTCAGGCAGGTGATGGTTTCAGTGTCCCTACATCTTCCTGTCTATGAGAGTCAACCATGATATAGTTAACGAAGTCAATACACACTCAGTGGCACTTTCCTGCTGGCGAAAAGTCCCAACCCAGATCATTACTCACTGTCTCAAGGAGTTGCTTATATGTGAAGAAACTTTTCTTAAAGTTCAATCCAGACCACAGTAATTTCCAAACCCCAAAAGCAGAGGAGTCCTGTACACAAAAGTAATTTTATTTTAGCCAGTAACTTCAACATAATAATTATTCTTACAGAGGCCTGAAATTAAACTTAATCTCTAATATTTCGTAAATATTTCATTCATTCTAAAGAATAGTTGCAATTATAACATTTAAGTATATATTTAAATTCACAGGTAATGATTTTTTTCAATAAACCTTGAGTTGTCAGAAAATAAATCTGTTTTAACTGCCTCTTAAAAGAAATGGGATTATTCTTTTTATTCATGGATTCTTATTTGGGTTTTTTTCTCTCCAGAGAGTAATAGCCTATCTTTTACGGCACTTCAAGCTGAAACCAATCCTCTGAGGGGTCTGACAGGAGCTCGTTTTTTCTTCACCTTTATTCTTCCTATTCACCTCTGGGAGCAGAGATGAAGCTCTTTCTGACATGTTCATCTACAAGGTTGTTGGGAGGGGAAACTTTAGATGTATCACTTCATGTGGAGGAAGAGAGGGATAGCCAGGTGGGAGGAAAGGGATCATGGTCTTCCATAGTAATCACAATAAGACTGGTATTCCTTAGAAATACTAGAGATGGATCTAGCAATGTATGTGACTGGTATTCCTTAGAAATACTAGAGATGGATCTAGCAATGTATGTGTGTACACCCAAATACACAGGCACACAGACACACACTACTCACACACACACACACACACACACACACACACACACACCCTATCTATTGTGGGACACAGGAATTACTACCTCTGATGGAACAGAAGTCAAGAAAATAACGCATACACTAAAAATAGAAAGCTAACATCTTCCTGAGAGTGAAGGAAAGATGAGACAATTCCTCTCCAGCTGCTTAATGCCCTCCTCTCTTCTTAGTCATGCAGAAGCCTGGCATGATGCCCAGTCTTTGGGGGTCTAGTTCCACTCCTCAACCCCCACCAGCCAAGCAGCATTTAGTGAGGAGCACTTCACATGCATTCAGCAGAAAATGAAAACAGGAACAATGAATTAGACATAGTCCTTCTTAAAAAGTTTGGACTACAAAGGAAAATGCATTTAACCAGACAATTCATGTGTACAATTGGAGTGCACAAAGGATTTCCCTTCATACAGATATAAGGAAAGTTTCAAAGCCAACATGATGTACTATGTGGGCATGTTATGCAGAGAAAGCATTAGAGAAAATGTCTTATTCCAGGACAGGCTCAAAAACAATACAGAGAAATGCTGTCTCAAAAAAACAAAAACAAACAAAAAACCAGAGTGAGAAAATGTCTTCATGACTCAGCAGTGATGTGCACAATCACAGACTGCCTGGTGTGGCCCAAGGAGTGCATTCTAAGGGGCAAGACAAAAGGAAGACAGAGGAGAAGATGAGAAATCGGGGCCACAATCTCAGGTAGGGTGAATTTGTCTTTTCATTTTATGTGAATCCATTCATCTAACTCAAGAATGTATGTTCTCACTCAAAAATCTTTCCTGGACATTTGCTGTTACCATGACAAGGATTAATTCCTGGGAGGAAGAAAACACAATCCCGCAGAGTCACTTATGCATAAACAGTACAATATTTTCTGGTGTCTGAAGACTCTATTCCCTCTTTATTTGAGGTGTGTGTGTGTGTGTGTGTGTGTGTGTGTGTTTGCACACACACGCTTCACGCAGACGTGCATATGTGTGTTGGATATATTCCTATATACTGGATGATTCTATTGTGTGTTTTGGAGGTCAGAAGTTTATGTTGAGTATCTTCCTCAAAATCTCTAATTTTTGAGATAGAACTCAGGGCTCACTGGATCAAGTAAACTTGTCTGGCTAGTGAGTGTGCTCTAGGAATATGCCTGTCTCCATCTTCTCAGGGTTGGGATTACAAACATGTGCCTTTGTGATCAGGTTTTTACACATGTGTTTAGGATGTGAACACAGATCTTCATGACTATGGGGCAATAATTTAATTGACTAAGCCATTTTCTCAGCTATGTGAAGAATTTCTGAAGTAGGTCCCTAATCGATTTATTTTTTATTTATATTTATAGAACCTTCATATTTATTCTCATTTTACAATCAACAATTCTGAGTCTAGACCAAAATGACTTCTTCATAATCAAATAGTTTGTAAACACCAAGATTTCAACACAATGCAATTCACTTCCCAACAACCTTAAAGATTACAGAATTATTCTGCTCCTCAGGACATTGGTTCAGCATGCAGTGTTAGCCTGATCTCTGTGTTTAGGTCTATCATGTTCTTCTAGCAAACCACTTTTTAGCAATTTCATTTGGAATGCCTTATGCCTTCATATAGTGAATATTTTAGGGCGCTTCTACTGTGTTTGCCTTCCATACTACTTCACAAATAGCTCTTAATTTTAGCTGTCCCTCCTTGAACTTCCTCCATCATGTCCCTGTCCTCTCGCTCTTGTGCTTGATCTATTTGCTCCCCCTAGTCCTTTACTCCATACATAAGCCATGGTTCTCAAAATTGTAACTTGGATATAACTGATTTATCATATAAGCTAACACATGCCAAATTTCTTTCTACAGGTCTAGGATACTCAACTTAGGATGACTTCTTTTCTATGTCCATTCATTTACCTTCAAATTTCATGACTGTCTTTCTTTTGGGGGAGCGGGTGTGAGTAATATTCCATTGTATATAAATGCACCACAATTTCTTTTTTTTTTTTCTTCTGTTGAGGGACATCTAGGTTGCTTCCAGTTTCTGGCTATTACAAATAGAGTAACAGTAAACATCTTGGAGCAAGTGCTTCTGTGGTAAAATGAAGCATCCTTTGGGTGTATGCCTAAGAGTGATACAGCTGAATCTTGATCTACGTATTTTCCCATTTTTCTGATTGACCACTGCACTGAATTCCAAAGTAACTGTACAAGTTTGCACACCCACCAGCAGTGGAGGAATATGTCCATGTCCTTGACAGCATGGGATGCCACGTGTTTTATTCATCATGGCCATTCTGACAGGTGTAAGATAGAATCTAAATGTAGCTTTGACTTTCACTTACTTGATGACTAAGTATGTTAAACATTCTTTTACTGTTTCTTGGTCACCTGAGTTTCCTCTTTTGAGATTTCTCTGTTTCGTTATCAACCCAATTTAAATTGGGTGATTTGTTTTCTGAATTTCCAAGTTTTTGAGATCTTTCTATATTTTGAATATTAGCCCTAAATTAGATGTGTAATTGGCAAAAGTCTTTTTCCACTCTATAGGTTGATGCTTTGTGTGAATGATGGTGTCCTGTGCCTTATAGAAGCTTTTCAATTTCATGAGGTCCCATTTATTAATTGTTGATCGTATTGCTTGTGTTATTGGTGTCCTGTTCAGAAAGTCTTTTCCTGTGCCAATGAATTCAAGTCTGTTTCCATGTTCTTTTCTGTCAGGTTCAGTGTATCAGGTTTTATGTTTGGTCTTTAATCCATCTGGAGTTGAGTTTTGTTCAAGGTGATAAGTATAGATCTGTTTGGATACTTTTACCAGCACCCTTCCTGTTTAACCAGCTTCATTTTTCTTTCAAATTTGTCTTCCTTTGATCTCCTCCAGTTTATTATTCTTTCCAAGATATCAAGTGTCGCAGCCTGCACAGTCGACTCGCCAGCAAGAAAGCACTCGGACAACAGGATCCTTCTGCAGCAAGCTTTATTGCATCCAAGCGATGAAAGGAGGAAGACCCCAAGCCCCAGAGTGGTGCTGTATTTATAAGCCCTAGCAGCACCAGGATAGTACGAGGTGGCGCCCTCTGGTTGGCTGCTCACTCATCACCCTATGTGACCTCCGGGCTGGGCAGAGACTTGGCGTGTTCTCACAATTGGCACATTGCTGCAGAACTTGTTTACTGACTGTGGGGCCGGATGTCAGCGCCATCTTGTAATGGCGACTGCAGTATCATAGCTCCCTACAATCAAGGATTAAATTTAATAAGAAGGCAGAAAGTATACTACTGTGTCTTGTTCCTAATTTTAGTAGAGTTTCTTTGAGTTTCTCTCCATTAAATTGATGTTGGCTATGAGTTTGCTGTAAACTGCCTTTATTAAGGTGAAGTAGTTACCTGTATTCCTATCTCTCCAGGCCTTTTTTTTCTGAAAATGTGTTTTTCTCTGATCTGGATTAACTTTGGAAAGTGATATGTATCAATAAAATTATCCATTTCTTTTTGATCTTCCAATTTTCTGAAGTATAGGCTTTCAAAGTATGAAATTATGATTCTCACGAATTCCTTGGTCTCTGTTTTAATTCCACATTTCCTTTCTGATTTTGTTAATTTGGATATTCTTTCTCTATTTTTTAGTTAGTTTGGATAAGGGTTTGTCTATCTTGTTGATTTTCTCAAAGAACCAACTCTTTTTTAATTGATTATTTCTACTTTTTAAAATGCTATCTTGCTGGTTTCATCCCTGAATTTGATTTCAGCTTGCCATATACACTTCTAGAATAAGGGTATGTCTTTTTATTTCAGAGCTTTCAGGTGTACTTTTAAACTACTAGCATGAGATTTCTCTCTAATATTTTTTATGAAGGCCCTTAGAGTTTTGAGCTTGCCTATTAGAACCACCTTCATTGTGTTCCATACATTTTTATTGCACATTCATTTTATTTCAATTCTAGAAAAGCTTTCATTTTGTTCATTAATTTCTCTTTTTTTTTACCCATATTGTGTTCAGTGGTAAGTTATTCCAGTTCCTAGAGTTTGTTGGCTTTATGTTGTTGTTGATATACAGGTCTAATCTGTGGTGGTCTGATAGAATCCAGGGTTTTATTCAATTTTCTTGCAAGTATTGGGACCGGAATTTTGTCTGAGCATGTGGTCATTTTTCGACAAAACACCCTGAGGTATTGAGAAAAGGGTATATTCTTTTGTGCTGGGGTCAAAATTTTTGTAAATATCTGTTAAGTCCTTTTGACTTATAGTGTCAGTTGTCTCCAGCATTGTCCTACTTTTGTTTTTATAAGAATGCCTGGATTACTGGTGAGAGTTGGGTATTGAAGTCTCCCACTATCAGTGCGATTTAAGATGTAGCAGGGTTTTGTTGTAGTTGTTGTTTCATTTTGTTTTCTTACAAGCTTGGGTACCCTTGTGTTTGGTGCATAGATGATGTTAAAAATTTTAATGTCCTCTTGGGTTTTTTTCTTTCATTAGGTTGGGTTTGAAGCCTATTTTATTGGGCATTAAAAATGCTATACTAACTTATTTCTTAGCTCCATTTGTTTGAAATATTTTTTACATTATTTTATACTGAGATGATGTCTATCTTTGATGTTAAGGTGTGTTTCTTGGATCTTGTTATTGCATCCATTTTGTTAGTCTGTTAAAAAATTGAGACTGTTCATGTTGAGAGATATTGTTGAGCAGTCTTTGTTGTTTTCTATAAATTTGCTGGTGGTGTTTGCTCTCTTTTATTTGCTGACCAAGGATTCTTTATCCCTGTGTTTTCTTGGAAATTGTTACTTCTTTGGGTTTTCCTTTTATCTCTTTGTGGAGGGTTGTATTTGTAGATAGATATTGCTTAAATTTACTTTGTTCATGGGATGTCTCATTTTTCCTATCTATTTGATTGAAAGTTCCTTGGGTATTGTGGAATATTGTATAATATTTCCCAAAGTATTCTGCAATGATGTCTGTAGTCTCTTAGAGTCTGTAGAACAACAGCTCAGGCACTTTTGACTGCTGTTATATGATATTGGTCTTTTTTCCTTGTAGTTTTTAATATTCTTTTTTTGTTCTATATATTTAGTGTTTTGATAACTATATGCAAATATGACTTTCTTTTCTGGTCCAGTATTTTTAATGTTCTGTATTTTTCTTATACTTTTTTCCTAATTTTTAAAATTTGAAACGAGTTTGTTTTACATGTTAATCCCAGTTCCTTCACCATTCCTTCCACCTGTGGCCCCCACCTCAACACCAACCCTCATTCCATTCCTGTTCTGTTCACCAGTGAGGATGAGGCATTCCATGAGGAGTTTTCAAAGTCTCTCATATCATCTGGAGCAGGGCCCTGGCCCACCCCCCATGTGTCTAGGCTGAGAGAGTATCCCCCTATGTAGAATGGCTTCCCAAAGTCCATTTGACTAGGGATAATACTGATCCTCTATAAGAGGCCCCGTAGACTGCCCAGTCCTCCTAACTAACACCCACATTCAAGGGGTCTGGCTTGGTCCTATGCTGGTTCATGAGTTCCCCCTTATTCAGGTCAGCAGTTTATGTGGATTTCTTCTTGCTGATCTTGACCCCTCTGCTCATCATTCTTCCCTCTCTGCAACTGCATTCCAGGAGTTCTGCTCAGTGTTTAGCTGTGGGTGTCTGCTTCTACTTTCCATCAGCTACTGGATGAAAGCTCTAGGTTGGCATATATTGTAGTCATCAATCTTATTATTGGGGAAGGGCATTTAAGGTAGTTGTTTAGACTGGTAGTTGGGGTCATCTTTGTAGGTCTCTGAACATTTCCCTAGTGCCAGATTTCTCTTTAAACCTATAATGTCTCCATCTACTATGGCATTTCTAGACTGATGCTTCAAGAGTGGGAAGCCCCCGGAGATGTTTGAGGTGAAATCATGTACTGCACATCAGATCTTATCCAGAGAATAAAAGTGAAGAGTCTTATATTAACTCAACAGTATTTGTTAGGCACCTAGCACATGTCACCAAATATCCCAGGGTACATAGATAAGATAGGCAAGAAGGAAAACAGACAAAGTCATTAATGAATTTATAAACCAAGAGAGACTGGTAGAGAGATAACAATTAAATAAACAAATGATTTACATTTTTCAAATGCTAACCAGAGTTGTGAATAAAATGTACAGAAATGATATACTAATTTGGAAGCATTGTGAAAGCCCTTTTAGATACCGTAGGCCAGGGATGTGTTTCTGAAAATAGACTATGTGTGCCAATATTTGACTGTGTGAAGGAGGAAGTCATGCAGGTCTCTAGGGAATAGAGTTCTGGGGTCATGAAATCTTATATAGAGATCCCAATGTCATCAAAAGCTTAGGATACTCAAGAATAAGAACACAGGGAAATGTAAAGAATAACAAGTAGGGAGAATGCTGGGTGAGAGACAGGTAGGTACCAGTCCCCACATGTACAGTTATAGGATAAAGCTTGAGAGAGTGTATGTGTCCCTTGCAGGGGACCACATGGAAGACCATAGTGGGTTCCATAGCAGGCAAGGGTGACTGAGGCAGAGGGAATAACAGTCCAGGCAGATAGACTTTGACTAAGATTATTAGGAAGGGAAGTGAGAGGGAAGGGAAAAGACATAGAGACACAGGGAAGAGAAGAGAAGAGAAGAGAAGAGGAGAGAAGAGGAGAGGAGAGGAGAGGAGAGGAGAGGAGAGGAGAGAAGAGAAGAAGGGAGAGAGAGAAAAAGAGAGAGAGAGAGAGAGAGAGAGAGAGAGAGAGAGAGAGAGAGAGAGAGAGAGAGGCTTCCTTAAAGGGGCAAGCTTGCACATGTGTACTGAGTTCTTACATAGCCCTGTAACGAGTGACATAGCCATGATGTGGCCATGCCTGGCATGTGTGTCCAACCCGTCCTTAGGGAGCAGGGACAGAAGAATGCCAGTTTCCAACAATATGGTCATGCATTTGTATTATAATTTCTTTTCATAGGTAGCAACTTAATGATTTAAATGGGCAAATAGTGTTAATTAATATTTCACTTCAATATTTTCTTTTTATTTTCTCCCTGCTTTTTACAAAAACTGAAACAAGGGTGTCATCAAGATGCTTTATCGAGAGGTCATTGAATCCAATCCAGATGAAGGCAATTGAGTAAGTTGGAAGGAGAGGCAGGGTAGTCATGAAGAGTGATTGGACATGGAATCCAAGGGATGCATAGCTGAGATAATGATTGGCTTAAGGAATTAATAGGAGATGTAAGAGGGAGGACTACTATTGGCTGCTGGAATGAATAGACTATAGAAGACTTATAGAAAAATGAGAAGTGTCAGTTAATGAACACAGCATACTAAAGGCACAGTATGGTGCCTTTACTCTTAACATTAGTGGGAACACTTGGCACATTGCTCCTCTTGGCTGGAACTGCCCGAGAGAGCACTTCAGCTACAGGGATTGGAGGATCATATGAGTGAGTAGATCATAATATTAATAACTCGACAGTAGCAAACATTCAGAACACAGGGAAGTGGACTGGGAACAAACTGAGAATTTCAGGTTAATTTTATCAGAGATACTATTAAAAATAACTATCATCTATGGGCACACCACATGAAAATTACACAGAAGACTATGATTGTCTGGTGTAAAATGTCGTCATAGTCAGCTACCTGTAGGTATAAATGGGCTGCCAAGATAACAAGTGCTTAAAAGTAAGGGAAGGAACTCAGGGACCAAGCAGAGAGGGTGAGAAATTATTCCAAGTCATATGAAGAGGAAACTGTGTAATATGCTGCCAGTTTCATTGGATTCAATGGCCTCTTGATAAAGCATCTCAATGGCACCCTTGTTCCAGTTTCTGTAAAAAGCAGGGAGAAGATAAAAAGAAAATATTGAAGTGAAATATTAATTTACACTATTTGCCCATTTAAATCATTAAGTTGCTACCTGTGAAAAGAAATTATAATACAAATGCATGACCATGTTGTTGAAACTGGCATTTAAAGAGACAAAATGACATTTTAAAAATTAACAAATTGCAGTGGCATGAAAATTAGACTGTGAAAGAGAATCAATCAATCATTAACTTCAAGGTCTTATGCTGGATAAATACAGGAAGAGGAGGGTCTATTTTTTGTGTGATAAACATATTCTGAAGTCCCCTAAATTTATTCACAATGTCTAGAGAATGGTGGTGGTGAGGATACAAGAAAATTAAATAAATGATCAGTTGTGACCTGAAATCAATGAACGATTTATTGTACACATTTCTCAGTGTACAATGAATAAAGCATTGATATAAAAAGCCTGTAGGTTAACCCTTTCATGTTCAGAAGTAAACTTCCTAGATGACTTACATGTCCTAACCCAAAGTCATCAAGCCCTCCTAACAGACTCCTCTACTATCCCAGAGTACTTTGCACAGTCCACTGAAAACACTCACCCCTTTTATCTCTGTAGGTTTTATTGGTTCATCACTTACACAAATATTCATTATAAAAATGACCTTCACTCTTACATCTGGCAGACATAGCCAATCACCAACTAGGCCTTTTGCTGGCAATGATATAGCTTCTTTCAAGGCATAGTCTTTTTCTTCCTGACATATACACATCCACATATATGTGTATATGTGTGTGTGTGTGTGTGTGTATACATCTAATACATGTATATGTATTCATATTATATATGGACTCAATAAGCCCTTTTATAGTAGAGAAACATTGGTCTTGAGAGTTTGGTATTAAAACATGTGGAAGGGGTTATGTTAGAGTGAATTTGAAGGTGTGGAGACTCATTAAGAGGCTTCTACGATAATGAAGAATATTATCAATGTGATGTCAGCTAAATCTATAGTGACACTACAGCAATGGAATAAAGCAACCCGTAAGCCCTTAGCATCTATACCCATAGTAGATCATATTGATCCACTGGATGTGGACAGTGAGAAATCCCTACCTACAGGACAAATGGGGCAAAGGGCGGGGCCGCTAGTTGACAGCTCTTCTTCCTTGCTCTGAAGGTCTGCCTTGCCTTAGGCCAAATGGAGGACACCAACTGAAGACTGAGCTGAATCAAAATACTTCTTTCTTCCTTAAAGGGTTCTTGTCAGAGCAACAAACATGTGTGACTAGCAAGCCTCTGATGAGCTCCTTTCACACAACAACAACAAAATACCCCAAAGGCATATGAAAAAAGCAAACACCAGTTTCCGAGACAGCCCGCACATGCGCATCAGGACAATGACATTTGGATTGGTCCGATCTTGAATCCAAAACAGTTGCTACTAATGTTGTTCTCAGGGCTCTAACAGAAAAAGCAGACAAGATGTAGAAACAGGGATGGAAACGCTAAGAAAGAAACCACTGTAGCACAGGAAAAGAATTGTGCCCATCTATGTAACCCTCATAAGCCCAACCCTTTTATTCCCAACTCCCTAAGCATTAACTAAGAGGAAATATCAGTTACAACGATGGAGGAAGGGATTTCTAGCAAGAACAGCTAGCCTTTGGGGCCGAGACAGAAAGCACTCCGTCTGAGCTCACACCGCCCCTGCCCCACCTGCACTGCACCTTGATTAGGCTCTGCTACCAGGAAAATTGATGGGAGGGAAGTTCAGAGCACAAGAGCTTCTTCAATGAACGTTTCATAACTGCTGCTTCCACACTGTCTGGGCATATTACACCATCAATTGTGCGACTCCTACTTATTACCACTAATTGCTACACAGAGAATGATGCTGACCACTGCAGAGCAGCCACGAAGCCTGGGAAGGCAGGCCAGAGCACTTCATAGTTTATTGGGGCCATCGCAAACTCCTGGGAGAAGAATCAATTTCTCTGTAACTATCTGCCTGATAGCAGCAAAAGGCGCTCGGGTTTTTGAATAGTAAATAAAGGCTTCCCAAGGACAAATCGTTAATTCCTTATTGAAACTTGCGCTTTACCGTAAGTTGTTTATTGTAAGTGACCATTCATTGCCGCATACTTCTCAGCTCACAAATGAATTCTGATAGCTGACTTCCAGTGTCTTAAATATATTCTTAATTCTTTGCTTATGCATGCTTAAGAGCCGTATGAGAGTATTCACAAAAGGCCCCAGCGTAAGTTTTCTTCTCTTCTGTGACTGCCTTTTTCTGTTTCAGGTGGACATTTTCTCATGTGCATCACTCTGAAAAGGATTCATGGAAATAGAGAGGGAGCCTGTGGCCAACACTTACCTCTTTAGCTGGAGTGTTTGGGAAAGGAACAGTGTTTTAATGAATGGACTAATAAAGTGGCTGTAAGAACAGCTTTTCCTTTACTTTAGTGGGTCCTGGTGTTTTGGAGTCAAGGACTCCTGCAAAGCTGTTGAAAATTCTAGAATATTTCCTGAGACAAGGCACATGCACACAAATTTATACAAAATGCCACCCTGGCCACCGGGGACAGCTTTGGTGGCAGTTTCAGGGATTTCTTACAAAGGTTGCCTGTTGTAAGGGCTGAGCACCTATCTCAAGCTCTCTTTATGGCTGTTTCCACGAGGAATTACTCCTTCACTCTCCAAGGAATGGTGGAAACATTTTACATGGCACTCAGCCCAGGCATACTATCCTCCCTGGGCCATGAAGGTGAATGTAATTAATTTGTCTTATTATCTGAGGTATCTACCTGTTCATTGCGTCTGCTCCTTTAATTTCTCAAACATTTGGACTCTTTTCGGTTGACAGACATCCAAAGCTAGTTATCCACAGGCTCACACTCAAATGACACAGGCCGATCTCTGTTTCCAGTTTCATCTCTTTCTCCAGACTCTACTATTCCCTGATGCAAAGCGGCCTTCCTAATGACACATGACGTGACCTGAGGGTGGATAGTCTGGAATAAGGAAAGCAGCTTGGATCTCTGCTTCTTGCCTGTTCAGCATTTCCCAATGCAATCACTCTGCTCAAAGAACTCTGTACTTTGTGCATTTAGAAGGGAAATCAAAGCTTACATCTTCTGAGTGTGGCAACATTCAAGATCACCTCCTAAAAGAATATCTGAGATGGTGAGACTTTCCACCACCTACGGGTGGCCTCTTCTGTTCTTTGGAGACAGGCTGTATTCAAATGAATCTTGCTCAATTTTGGAAGCCCTGTGAGATATCTTCACATTATGGAAAAGACCATTAAAATTCTGGTTCAATGTGAGTATGTGGGAAGATTGTGTAACTAAAAGAGAAGAAAAAAAGCAGCGCTTTTTATATCAAGACCTAAGCTTGCACTTCCGACCACAGTGTTAGCCACAGTTAAGAGACATGGAGATGTCTGCAGTGAGAAGAGTCCTGTGTCCACAGGAAGACATGTCTTCTGGCCTTTACAGTTCCAGACACTGGGCAGGCAAGACAGAGACAGAGGAAGCAAGACACCAACCCTCAAGAGATCGATTTTAGTAGAGATTTCTCTGGAAACTTTAGAAGTGAGTAGAAATCCTGAACAGGAAGACACTCTCTTGCTCTTCTGGACGCAGCCTGGAGGATGGACTCTGTCTCCTGGAGATCCTAGACCTCCCCAGGAGCCCCTGTGAACACTGGCTTGCATATGTCATCAAAGTACAAAGTGCTTGCTGAGTCACATGGGGACATCAGAGATCCAAAGATTTCAGAGGGTTATTAACTAGTATGCAAATATTAACTAATCACTGTATTAGACAGGGTTTTCCCCAGGAACAGAACTAATGGCGTGTGTGTTTGTATGTGTGTGTGTGTGTGTGTGTGTGTGTGTGTGTGTGTGTGTGTGTATCTCTCTCTCTCTCTCTCTCTCTCTGTTTATTAATCAGCTTTAAATTGGTGGCAACTGAAGGTCACAATATTACACCTGAGAGCTGAAAACTGGTAGTTACTCAGTCCTGAAGACTTGGATCCTCAGCAATTGGCATGGTCCCTCAATAGCTGTTTCTGACAAGGAGAGAGAAAGGACAATCTATAGTTTCTCAATCTACTAGCTGTATGTCTCATTAGTTCCAATCTGGTTCCAGAAGCCTGCACAGCTCCTGGATAGTTTTTGTACCTAATCAATGATTAAAGCTTGGAAACACTTGTTCTGGTATCAGTGAAGGAATCACCAGCAGCAGCCACAACTGAGCAAACCATCACCAGGGCCAGAGGGGAGGCCAAGCAAGCCAAAGCGGAGGTCATCTTCCTCCTGCCATCCCCATCGTAGTGGACTGCCATCAGAAGGTGCTGCCACAGTCCAGAGCCATATTCATCAAACACTCTGGACACATCTTCAAATGACTCTCCCTACTCAGGTGATTCTAATTTGTGGCAAGTTGACATTAAACCAACCCATGAGAATCGTCAAGAGTAGAGGCAAAAACCTCTTGTTGAGACCCAGAGATAAACCACACAAATCTAAACCCAAGTGGGTATTATAACAACTGGGAAAGACTTCAAGACGAGTTCACAGAGACACTGATCCTTTACAAATATGGAAAAAGCAACTGAGAACTATGACCACTCTGGACCCTGAGGCCTGCCATTTCCCATGTAAACCTCTATTCATATGTGACATACTATTTACCTTCTTTGCAGCCAGATATAATGTGGGAAGATTGCAAACAGACGGAAAGTTATAAGACAACGAATAAGACAACTTCAGTGATTAAATGTGAAAACAATCAGGTTTGGGAGCAGGAAGACAGAGCACCTCCAATGACGATGGGAAACAGCAAGGTGAGATTACTTACACAATATTGTTTTCTGAGCATCAAAGCCCATACATTCTGAGCCCATTTTATCCACCACATTAAAAATAGCATGGAGAGTATATAAAATTCTGTGGAACTACTTGGAGGCATTTATACCAGTATGCAAATATATGTAAATTTCTTCACTATTTAAACTCACATAAAGTCATTGCTATATACTTTATTCACCTTTAACAGTTGTACAGAGTCATCTAAGTTCATTCAAGGGCTAATTGTTATGTGTATGGTATATGTGTGGTTCTGGGAATGAAATCTTGGCAAAAACATAACAACACCCAGTTCTTACAAACCTTCATAAGGATTCTGTTGAAAGGTGTCTGAAAGTCTCATTTTCTAAGAACAAATCACACCTCCAGGAATATTTGAAATTATTGATCCTTTAGCACTAACCATAAAGCTTCCCATTATGAAACCTGTCTGCATGCTTTCTGACAAAGAGGATATGGAAGTAGTTTAATAAAATAATCCTTGTGTTTTCAAAAGGAAACATTCCACAAATGCATTTGACTTGCTAATGTATGGAGCGAAACTAAATTTATTCCTTTAATATTTAACAGAGGCCCGCTAATTCTTGATTTAGCTGTGGCTCCATAAAATAAGTGTGCACATACACGTCTCTCCAATTAGGTCCAGGTCTGCCAAAGATTCTCCTCATTTCCGTTGTGCTCTGCCCCCCCCCTGCATGTGTGAAAACGGGGATTTCTTAGCTGCTACAGTCTATTCTCTAGTCTATAAAGAATTTAGACACTTCAATGTTTCTACTTACCACTCTGTTAATGAACACTTCAGCATCAGAGAGGATGATATCTGAATTTTCTTCTGCCTTTGGAGTCTGTTTGGTTAAGTCTGTTCTTTGGTGATACTGTTGATGAGATGCTGCCTTTCATCAGTTTGACTGAGAGCACAGAGTCCATTTTATCCCTCAAATATAAGTTACTTTCTTGGACGAACAGTATAGTATTTACCTTGTAGTAGATCCAAACCACTAAAGATATTTCACATATATAGTTTATATAAAAATGATAAGCCATAAACTCTCATTACATGTTTACAAAACCCAATTGCAAAACAAAAACAAAATAAAAACAAAAATAAAATATCAAAAAAATTGATGCACTTCTAGGGAAGCCTATGTCATTACTTTTGGAAATTCTGTACCATGTTCTTGACAAATGTGTCCAATGCTATCACTCCAAAGCATGTTGTAGGTACTATGTAAAACTTGCTTATCAACTCATACCAGCAACAAATGAGATAGCATAGTATCCTAACAAATCCTAAAGCTTAAGAATACTAACTTAAATCACAACATTAAATATCTTTTAATTAATTCACTAATTACTAAGGCTTCTTTCTTATTATTTGTCATTAAGATTTAACATTAACTTTTATTTCCATTTTGGAACGGCTTATCACTACTCTGAAGTTAGGAATAGTTTAGACTAAATTCTACTTTTTAAGCACACACGTTAATGACTTTCAAAACTAAGTGGACGCAATGGAAAATGGGAGAGATGCCCTTAGTCACTGTGGTCATTTTCAGTATAAAGGCTTGGCATGTCATCATACGGACACATGTGTGCAACAACCCAACACACTAACTCTTTCCTTGTGCCATAAGAAGGCATCACACTCTGCGACCTTAGGACAATTCACTGTCCCTCACTTCAGATTCCTGAAGTGAGAACATTTCTCAGGACAAAGGTCACTTTTTACCTGGTATTTTTACCTAGTATTTCTCAAGTCTCCAAAGGAAAATGCATTGTTCTGTTCAAGGTTGCTCATGTTCGTGATCCCTGAGTTACTATCCCCCTCTCCATTTTCACAGCAATACAGCTGCTCTCTGAAACTATTTTTCTAACCACATGTGTCCATGTGATTCTGAATGCCGCCTCCCTTTTCCAGCTTTAAGGACCTTTTATGATGACAACAAGCCACCTATTTTATCCAGAACATTCTCCCTATTCATAGCAACGGTGATCCCATCTTCACACTGTAGTTCGCTTTTATTGTATAAGGGAGCAGGTCACAGACTTAGGGGTGTTAAGATTTAGGGGTGTTTTGATAGGTGTTTTGATCACCTATCAAAAGAAGTGTAAATCTGTAAGATGGATAGCAGAGAAAGTTATATACTTCCCATATGTCTAAAATTGTGAATTAACAAAGTAAAATCTATATTAAATAAGCTACAAAGGAAGACTTCCTTTTTACTTTTTGTATCAGGCTGGCACCAGGAATCCAACATTATGTAAATCTATATTAAAAAAAACACCACATTCTTCACACCACACACACATTCTAAAGAAGGAATTTACACAGCAAATCTTTGTATAAGCAGAAGGAGCTGGCTGTAAACCAACAAAGTAGACACTCTTTTGGTTTGTTACTAGAAAATGGACTATGTCTTACCTTTTTAATCCACCTGTATTTTCAAAGATTTTTCACATATCTCTCATGTTTGAATTAAGAATATTATATATATACATATATATATATATGTGTATATATATATATATATTATCAAAGCTTTTCTGATACTAGGTCATCTATTCATTACTGTATAATGAAATCACAACTGTCAAGTTAGATATCAGTGGCTGCTTCCTGTCACTATGGTACTTTATTAGTCTTAGTGCTGCTCACAAAAGTCTAACAGCAAAAAATTTGAGAAAATCATATAGATTTTTAAAATGTCTTATATTATAACAAACTGGTCAAAGCCAGATATGCACCTTGGCTGCTAGGTTTTGTCATTGTCTCATGCTTGATCTCAGCTTCAGTTGTTATCCTGTTGTTCTTCTCATAGTACCTGTTTGACATGGGCTGTCCCCTTTATGTTTACTGAGTTATTTCAAATGTACAATATTGGGAAAGGAGCTGTGGCTCACCCGTTAAGATCATTCATTGCCCTTACAAAGGACCTATATCAGGTATAATCACAATTACCTACAGTACCAATTTCAGGGAATCGGATACCCTTTTGGGGCCTCTGTGGATATCAAACACACACACAGTACACACACATACATGCAGGCTAATATTCACACACATAGATTTAAAAAACAACTAAATAAAAATTTGAAGTATACAAGGTTTTTAGTTCTACAAATGGTAGTGAACTATAGATTATTGTAAATTAAAAATCAAGCACTCTACTCATAAAGTTCGTTAGGTGTCAGCTCTCTAAGGGTGGTAGGAGTGGGAGAGTCTTATGTAATAGCAACTTTATTCAGAGCCTCAGACGATTTATACTCTAGGAGTTGAGGACATAAGGAAAGTTCTCATGGGTTCAAGCTGCATGCAATTTCAAGGATAAGCCACACCTGGCAAAAACATGGATTTTTTTCATCAGAGGCATATACAGAACAGTTTAAACATTCAATTGAACAAAGGAACATAACACTAAGACATACTGTGAAGCTACTCACTTCTACCTACAACACCTGGGAGGAGCATGGAAACACATACTAAGAACAGTTTAGGGGTTTGAAGACACTGAGTTCACAACACTTGTCTGCTTTTCTTGGAGTGTTTTACAACCACTTGGAATTTGCCCCAAAGGCTCCATTCCTGGGCCATGCTCCACAACTAGGTTGCACATACAGTCCATTACTCCTAACAGTTTTAGGATATTCAGTAGCATGATTCCACCTCCTTTGATTGTCCATTCTCCTGGTTTTGAACTGGCCAGCTATCAGCTCTCTACAGATGTAAAAGTTCTGTTTCTATGTAAGGTCTGGAATGGTTATATAAGGTTATACCAATGTATAATGTGTGGTCCCTTTTTTATGGGTAGGGGTTGCCCTTTCGATGTGATACCACTTTCATTTCACAGAGATCTGGGGATACCACAGCCTTGATTACACATGGTGTCTCATCAAGTGTTGGATTTCCCTAGAGATGTGATAAGATTAACTGCCTCTGAATTTGAATTATTTCTCTTTTAGTTGTACATATAAGGAGGATCACAGTTTTCTTATAAATATGATCTCAAAACAGATTCTCCTGAATTCAAAAGGCCATGTAGGAACAAGGTGGTAAGTAGTTCACTCCACTGAATATATCTATAACTCTCTCCACTTACCCTCTACATCCAAATATATGCCAATTGTTCAGGAAAATAATGAGTGTGTATACTCATTATGCATTTACACATACACACACACACACACACACACACACACACACACACACACACACATGCATGCATGCATACAGGCCAGATTCTGAGCAGCAGTTCTATTCCCTAATAGAATAGATGTCAGTACATTCACAAGTGTAAGGTGAATGTCCTTCTATGAGCTTTGCAGTTCAAAAATATGTGTCCTGTTTTAGCTTTGAAAACTGAGTCAGATAAGACTTATGAGATCATAAAATTATCATACATACGTTTGGCTAGTTTCTCACTTTTATCATGAAACAAGTGTATTCTCATTTTAAGTGTGCATATAATACATAAACTCATTGTTTCATGTTGTGAGGCCCTAAGTGAAGGGATTAGCAGAAAAATACACTTCTGAAAAAAAACAAGGTAATCTCAGAATAAGCAGAAGAGAAGAACTCTTCTAAAGATAACAACCTCACTACATCCAAGAGATTGATTGTGGTCATTAACCATTTATAACCAGCCCCATTTAAATGAAAATAAACATTTATAAACAATATTTGGGAATTTGGGTGTTGTTCTTTCCAAAGTGCTTCCTGCTGGTAGGGGGCACTGTCATGGGGATCCTAAGAAGATGCAGAAATCCTGGCTGCAGTGGTCTGCAAGGCTGCATTGTCCCAGCTGTTTTGAATGTTGGATCATATGGGACATTGCTTCAGGGGGTCTTGCTTGATCAAACCTTGTTAGTCTGGAAGGAATCTACAGCTTTTCATTTTTTGTGGGAACAAAAGTAGAAATTCTTTTCCCCAGTAATCTGTCCTTAGACTTAAATTTTGGATTCAAAGCATTTTTAAAATATATAGCTTGGATTGATTTAGCATCATTGATAATCAAGTGTATTGTGGCAATTATTACTTCCTTAGCAATTGAGCAATTCAAAGACAACATGATAGCATACAGTATCCAGACTCTTTGTTTCCTTTCCATCCTCACATGGCTTTTTTTTATTGCTCATTTCTTCTACTTTTATTTTTTTTATTTTTTGAGACAGGGGTTCTCTGTGTAACTTTGACTGCCCTGAAATTCACTCCATATATCAGGTATACTTTGAAATCAGAAATCTGCTTGCCTCTGCCTCTTGAGTGTTGGAATTAAAGGAATGTGCCACCAATGCCCCAGCTATTCTCTTTCTATTATATTTTTCAAACCAGCTGCTCATTGACACCATTGAATTGTAAGAAGCACTTCTTAAAAGCTGTGCAGTTTTTTGCCAATTATGATGAGTCAGGAAACCTCCCTTAAAGGAGCCATGCAAATCTCTGCTTGTGTCTAGCAAACCAGAGCCCAACTGAGAAAAATGCTGCTACCAAGAAACCTTGCTTATCTCTGTTCTTTTGTTTGTAAAATCCCTTTCTTAAGATTTTGTTAAGTTTTAAGTGGAAGTTCTTAGTAGCCACCTTGAAGGCACCATTTTGTTTCAATCATGTTTTCCCTCCAGCCTGGTCCCACAGCAATGCCAGCCCCAAATAACAGAGATTCTGTACTAGACATAAAGCTGTTGGCCTATTACTAGTATTTCTTATGAACTAGCTCTGTCTTAAATATTAAACCATTTCTATTAATCTAAGTATTTTCACGTGGTCTTATCTTACTAGAGAGAGGGTTCAGGGTTCTTCTCTCTCGGACCTACATTTTGAATCTCCTCCCTTTCCCCGAATCCACCTTGTCTCTTAGTCCCGCCTATCTTGCTTTCCTATTGGCCAACAGGACTTTATTAATTAACCAATAAGAGAAACATATTTACAGAATGGCATCTCCCATCATATCACTCCTTCCTCTCTGCTACTAGATTTCAGGAGTTTGTCTCAGTATTTAAATGTGGTTGTCTGCTTCTATTTCCATCAGCTACTAGATGAAGGCTCTAGGATGGCATATAAGGTAGTCATCAATCTTATTATCAGGAAAGGGCATTTAAGGTAGTCTCTCCACTATTGCTTAGATTGTTTGTTGGGGTCATCCTTGTAGATCTCTGGACATTTTCCTACTGCCAGATTTCTCTTTAAACCTATAATGGCTCCCTCTATTATAGTATCTCTTTACTTGCTCTTCTATATTTCCCCCCTGCCTCAATCTTTCTGCTCCCCCATGACCACCTCTTCCCTCCTTTTCTCTCCTTCTCTTTCTCTTAATTTCCTCTCCCCTGCCCCCATGCTCTCTATTTGCTCAGGAGATCTTGTCCCTTTGCCATTCTCTGGGGGACCATGTATATCTCTCTAAGGGTCCCCCTTGTTTCCTAGCTTCTCTGGTGGTATGAATTGTAGGCTAGTAAGCCTTGTTCTATGCCTAATATCCATCTATGAGTGAGTACATACCATGTTTGACTGGGTTACCTCACTCAGGGAGGTTTCTTCTAGTTTCATCCATAAATAGAGAATTCTCAATAGAGGAATCTAAAATAGCTGAAAAACACTTAAGAAAGCCCTCGCCATACTTAGCCATCAGGGAAATGCAAATCAAAACAACTCCGAGATACCATCTTACTCCTGTCAGAATGGCTAAAATCAAAAATACCTGGTGTCAGAAGTGGGATTGAGAACTTTCACATAAAACTTCAGAAAAGCTTAAAAAAATAGTTTTTAGAAACAAAAGAACAGAGACAAACAAAGCTTCTTGGTAGCAGTGTTTTTCTCGGTTTTGATAGAGGCGGAGATTTGTGCCTCCTTTAAGGGAGGTTTCCTGACTCAGCATAAGCCGCAAAAAATCGCCCTAATTTTAAAGAGCTTGGATAACAATTTTTTGGTGTGTACGAGAGCTGGCAATCACAGTGACCTCATCTCCAAGCTGGCAGCATGCTGCTGGATGGAAGCGTAGACCAAGGCGGTGAGCACAGCTGGCAGTAAAATAGCCGCCGCCATCTTGGATAGACTGAGGCTGAAACTATGGCTTTCATTTTAACAATGCTGTTGTTTACCAGATAAAGACTCATGGCCAGAAAAAGATAAAGATTTACAGTAAAGACAGATTCACATTAAGAAAAACTGTTAAAGGTTTACACTGTGTTTTAAAATATACGTAGGCTTAGGAGAGAAAGAGAAAAGAAATAAAATGGTTTTAAAATGATAGAGTGTGGCTGGGTGTGGTGGCACACGCCTTTAATCCCAGCAATTGGGAGGTAGAGGCAAGCAGATCTCTGTGATTTAAAAGTAAACCTGATATGCAAAGTGAATTCCAGAACAGATAAAATTTACACAGAGAAACCCTGTCTCACAATATGTAAAAATAGAAATAGAAGAAATAGAGTAATAAAAAAGCCACGTAAAGATGGAAAGCACAGAGAAACTTTGGATATTGTACTGATAATTTAAATTGTTTGACTGCTGAGGAAATAACAATAACTGATAAAAGAAATGCTGCTGGGTTAATTCAATTTATATATTTTAAAAATGTTTTGAATCTAAAATTTAAGTCCAAGGACAAGTTACTGGGGAAAAGAATTTCTACTTTTGCTTACACAGAAAATGAAAAGCTGAAGGTTCCTTCCAGACTAATGTGGTTTGATCAAGCAAGACCCCCTGAAACAACGTCAATGGGACAATGCACCCTTGTAGACCACTACAGGCAGGATTTCTGTGTCTTCTTATGATCACCATGACAGTGCCCCCTACCAGCAGGAAGCAGTTTGGAAAGAACGATGCCCAAATTCCCAAATATTGTTTATAAATGTTTGTTTTCATTTAAGTGGGCTTGGTTATAAAAGGCTAATGACCACAAGCAATCTTTTTAAAGGTATAAAGGTAATTACGGTATAGCTATTAATGCTTTGTTTTAGAATGGATTTTCATTTATTGATACAAATTTAAGGTCAATTTTGTAATATGTATATTTCTCCTCTTGTTTAGGTATTATGTTTATATAGCTCATTGAAAATGTTATATATAATTTAATACAGATTATAGAGTTACCTACGATAGTTAAAACTTAGAGTTAAGTTAGTTAAAATTTCTAGATATACAGAGATGTATTTGAGATGAATAGGCATTCTTCAAAACTTTCAAAGACCTATAGAAAATGGCATTTAAAATGGTTTAGGGTTTTTCTTGACAATGAGGCACAACTGCTCCTGGTAACACCACCTGCGCCAGAAAGGAAGATGAACATCGAAGAAACATGTTATGGAGTTTGCTTCTAATATGGCAAGACTAGCCATTTGGGCAAGATGCTGCTTTTATCTAGACTGTTTGACTGTATGGTGTATAAACTGGACGTGCAGGACCCACAGAAAAGTGACTGTTGATACAAGGTGGACATTGCTACAGAGTTCCTGTTTCATGGAAGATTCTGCCAGACATTCTGCAGGACACAGATAAAAATGACTGACAAACTGCCACTACAGATGGACAGTTTAAAATTTCCTGCTTCATGAAAGAGTCTGCCAGACACACTATGGCCTATGGGCTAAAGATGGAACATTACAGAAGAACTTCAGGGCAGTGAATTGTCTCTGTCATTCTAGAGTTTATATATTATCCTTCTGTGGTCTTTGAAGGAGTTGAAGACAGATAGTTTTGGTTATAGTTTTCCTTAGTTAGGATTAAAGATAAGTTACATATAGGACTTTAGACTCACAAAGGATAGATGATATTTTCTTTAAGTCTTACAAAATGTTAATGGACTAAATATTGTTAACTATGATTCTTATTTGATAAATGTTGTATCATATATTTTGCTATGTTAAGGTTAAACCCCTTGTTTTTATTTTAGACAGAAAAGAGGAGATGATGGGAGATGTTATTCTGTAAATATGTTTCTCATACTGGTTAATGAATAAAGCACTGTTGGCCAATGGGAAAGCAAGATAGGTGGGGCTAGGTGACAAGGAGGAAAGAGGAAGTAGTGAACAGGAGTCAGCATGTAGAGTCTAGAGGAAGCAAGATGCCAGCCTGCCGCGCTAGGATAAGATGATCACGTGGAAATACTTAGATAAGTAGAAATGGGTTAATAATTAAGACAGAGCTTGCCCATAAACAATAATAGTAAGGATGGAATCAAATACTGAGTCTCTGAGTGTTATTTGGGGCTCTTGTGGCGGCAGGACCGGGCAGCCAGTGGGGAGGAACAAAGAGTGGGACCAGACCAGCGGCTGGGGATAAACGTGCTCATAACAAAAACCAAAGATAGTTTATGCTGGAGAGGATGTGGAGAAAGGCAAACACTCCTTTGCTGCTGGCAGGAGTGCAAACTCATACAGCCATTTTGGAAATCAGTATGGTGGTTCCTCAGGAAAATGGGAATCAGTCTACCTCTAGACCAAGTGATTCAACTCTTAGGTATATACCTAAAGAATGCACACTCATGCCACAGGGACATCTGTTCAACTATGCTCATAGAAGCATTATTTGTAATATCAAGAACATGGAAGCAACCTAGATGCCCCTCAACTGCTGAAGAGTTTTAAGAGGCCAAAAATCAGTATCTGTGTTCCCCTCTGTAAACTCCAAGAGATTATGTTTCCCCGTGCAGTGGTGTCACTGGTAAAATTAAGTTTTTCTGAGGCACGGATGACTGTCCTTTCCCCTTGCTTTCGTGGCACACACATACCACTTGTCCCATATTAGGGCAAGAAGGACTGGCTATTAAGAATATATCTACACCATATACTTTACCTACTGGTGTTTAATTTTTATATCACTGTATCATTTGATACTCAGTTGACAGTGATTCCCCTCCCCCATGACTTATAAAAGTTAAAACACACCCAATTTATTGTTATTGAAATATTTTTAAAAATTTTCCAGGATCAACTGTAAAACTTACCTGGCTTATTCAATAAAACAAGAATGTCTTTAGGCACTATTAGTATGTATAAGCTCCTAGGCATGGTCTATCCAGAAACTAGTAGCACTGACATCTCTGTCCTATGAATTTCATCAGGCTTTCCCTAGTCACTTTTTCATGTGGCCAGAGTACACATATGCCATCACTTTCATGAGAGCCTCACCAAGCACTGTGTTGTTCCTAATTATGAGAACAAGAAAAGTAATGTGATTTGAAGAAGCTTAGAGATACGTTGCTTGGAGGCTTGGGATGAATGTATCCTCAATGGAGATCTGCTTCCTTGATTTTCAAGAAACTAAAAATTGAATCAATTCTGTAAAATATCTCAGAATGTCAACTTGGAAATTTAACTTTTGATAGGTGCAATGCATACGTGGGGTGGGGTGGGGGGTAGCTGTTCACAGGCGATGACACTAAACACAAGCCGGTTCTTAAGAGGTTCAGTTCTGAAGAGTAGCTTCTAATGCTGCTCAACGCTTTTGCTGGGGAGGTGACAGCTTTCACAGATACTGTCTGAAAGCCCTGGTTGTCACCTGTGCCCCATGAATTCTCTCAGCATTTGAACAAGATCATTTATTGCAGGTTTATTCAAGTTGTTTGTGGCTCACAACCAACATTATCTTAAAAAAAGCAATGACTAATGGTTGAGCTTTATGTAATAAGAAAACACAAGCATCACAAAATTGCCGCCAGAGATGAAACACTAAGGATACCATGGCCAAGGTAGAAAATATCCACAGAATCATCAAACCAGCTCGTGAATGTGAATAAAAATAAAATAAGAAGGGAGAGGCGAAGGGAAAATGAAACAGAAATACAGAACCTCTGCATTTCTCATGACAAAATCTAATTAGGGAAGAAATTGCAAGCCGTTAGTTAGAGTGCTGTGAGCTGTCAAGCAGCACAGGGCAACCTGAGAAAAGGCTGTGGGAGGTTCCACAAGCGGTGACACAGCTACATAGGGTGTGGTATAAATAACTTCCCTGCACTGGGCTGCTTGACTTTTAATTTCTCATTTGTGTCCACTGATCTGAAGTGGAGATTTTACAATCAACCTTGAAACACTGAAAAGAAAGACATTATAGTTCTTTGCTGGCTTGGATTCAAATGGTAGGAGTATACAGACAGACCAGAGCTTTATTGTCAAAATATTTTTTTTGTTGTTGTTGTTGATTATTGGTGGGAGAGGAGAAAATAAATCAGCCCAGACTCTCCTTCCTGATCAATTTTCTATTTTCTCCTCTCTCTTGAGTGTTGCCATTTCCCTCACTTCTGTAACCTGCAAGCTTACTGCCTCCATAGCTAATAATAGCATTAGGGGTTCTGTTGTCTACTTGATCTACAAACTGCTGTCCTGACAGCAATATTTCTTTTCCTCAGGAAAGTCCAATACCACTGACATTTGGAGAAGCAATTAGAAGAATTTAAGTAAAGGAAGCTCATATTTCCCATCCAAATCAGAGGGGGGGGGGAGGCACTTTAGAATTAAAAAAATAAAAAAATAAATGTAAGGGCTCTAATGAGAAGACTGTAGGTAGAAGAAAGAAAACAAATAGCTCCTAATATCCCCGGTCTACTTAATGGGTTGTTTGAAGCTGTCTTGGAAATACTTAGTAAAGACTTACCTTAAGGTGCATGTTCCTTTCTAAACAACGCAGTATATACAAGATTTCTAGGTATAAAATCAAGACTGTCCATAACAGGGGAATCTCAAGGCAGGCATGGGTACAGAGCTTGATCCCCACAAGTTCTTCTTCAGGACTTAATTCTGGGTTTGTGATATATAAGTGGCTTACCTCTGGACTTCTAGAATAAATCATAAATACTGATGGGTTCTAACCACATCCAAATATTTTGCCTCCAAAACTGAAACTTCATGTTTATAATAGTTTTATAAGGCACTTACCAAACTCCACAAAACAGTTAAGGTAAGGCTGAAGAAATGTATTTTGTCACAGTTATGTGGGGAGGTTTTCCAAAATCTAGATGTTTACAAGACCACACTTCCTTCATCACTGCATGGAAGATGTTTTAGAAAGGAAGATAGGTGGGACTAGGAGACAAGGAGGATTCTTGGGAGATGTAGTAGAAGTGAGTCAAGATGTAGGGACTTGAGAGGTGTGGACCATCTCTGTGGTAAGATCAGACCACATGTAAACACTTAGATATTAGAAATGGGTTAATATTTAAGACAGAGCTAGCCAATAAGAAACGCCAACAGCTTTATATCCAATACAGCATCTCTGTGTGTTATTTGGGGCTGACACAGCTGTGGGACCAGGCTGGAAGGAAAACTGCTGTAACACAGGACCATACTCCCTTCATCATTGCCCTTAAGGTCCTTTCTTGCCTCCCTAGCTTCTAGTGGTTGCTATGATATGATATTCCTTAGCTTTTGCTGTGTCTGTCCAGCTTCTTCTTCCTCTGTGTTACATGGTACTCTGATTAATGTCCAAATTTCCATTCTATTTCTTAGAAAGACACTGTTCACTGGATTAAGAGTTGGCTGAGTCCAATATGATCTCATTAAAACTTGACAACACAGGCTCAATAATTTATAGTCCATTCTCATTTCCAAGTTTTACCCTATTTCCTAGCCCATAAGTTCTCATAAAGATTTCAAATGCATACCTTTTCTTCAGAAAGATATTAAGAATATAATAATAAATCTGAAAAGTAAACAAGTTATAAGAAAATGACAAAGCCCAGACAACCATATTCATAACAATTTTCATGATGTGAAGATCAAATCTTTTAGTTAAATATTCTCATTTAAAACCAATTTACATAAATTATGAGGAAGTACTTCACAAAGAAAGAGCTCAGGAAGGTAAACAGGACTGAATGAACTGTATGCAAAACATGTCGGACTACATGCTGAGTTGGTGAATTTTTTTGCCATTACTTTAGGCAAAAGCAACAACAACAAAATGTATTTCTCACTCCCACTAGAGAAATAGAGAAATTCTATTTTCTCACTAATAGACAAACAAATCTCCATCACTCAAGATTTGTTTGTTTTATGCAAAAACTGGATATAATTATGAAATAATCATTTGCCTGCTGTTTTCATGCTAATAAAGATTTGATTTTCCCCTGCTGACATTCTCTAGCTGGAGACAACTCCCATGACCCCCTGCTATTCTAGTTTGCCCTTTTTCATATATGCATGCCTCAGAAGTGTTAGGTTCGCCTTGCAGATTCTGACTGACATGTTTTTCTCACACCCTCATGGGATGCCTTGTATATTTATATTGAAATAAACTTGAATATTCTTCAGGGATTCAATAAAGCTTTTTATTTGCCACCTTGGGTGTTTATTGTCTTAAAATCTTTGTGTCATATTCTCTTTACAAAAATGCTATGGACCACAAAATTATACAGTGAAAACACAGCTGACAAATCATGAAACTAACCCAC
Organism: Cricetiscus sungorus; assembly: GCA_030556225.1. NCBI lineage: Eukaryota > Metazoa > Chordata > Mammalia > Rodentia > Cricetidae > Cricetiscus > Cricetiscus sungorus. The sequence goes on along the minus strand of JANBXA010000367.1, from coordinate 28,062,374 downwards.
TGGAATCATTTTCTGATGGAGGAGGCCCACACACAGGGCAGTGGTAGTATTTGCTTTATGAATAGTCACTGTCCTTACTCTAAATTCCTTGTGAAGTCATGGCACTCCCTTTTTATGGTGGGATTTATTCCCAAAACTCTATATACATCGGTGTATTGGGTGACTCCCCCACACATACCAATGCAGGCTTCTGTCAAGAAAATAATCACAGTCAATACCCTTACTCTCAACCAGGACTTTGTATAAACTTAGAAGTTGGCAGACAGATGATCAGTGTTAGTTTTCAGGCAAATAGACTTCTATTGAAACATCCCAAAGACAAGCATTATGGCAATTCTGAAGTTGTTGAGCAGTAGCTCTCAGAGAAATAGAGAACAAGAGTGTCCTGGATTCTTCCTGCCAGCAGATAGGAAAGTGCTGTCCCAAGCTAACCTCATATTAATCTTAAAGCATGCCTATTCTTCACTTGCCCATAGTGAACAATAGATCTGTGTCTTAAAGTTATCATTGGGTACTGTGCCCTCCCTTATCTGGTCACAGTTTTGTGCCTATGGCCTTGAGACCTTGCATTGCCATGGCTATGACGTTCCCTTTATCAATTAGCTTACAAAGGTGCTCCTGACCAATGAAAAACTAACTCTTTAATTCTTATCCTTTGCTTCAAACCTCTGGGAGAAGAGAGATATAGAAAGAGAGGACTAGAGAGGTAGTAGTAGTTGGAGGGAGAAGCTGGCAGAAATTAGCAGAAATGTAGAAAGTTAAGAATGCAGGAAAAATAAGTAAGTATGAAAATAGGAGGAGGAGAAGAAGGAGAAGGAGAAGGAGAAGAAGAAGGAGGAGGAGAAGGAGAAGGAGGAGAAGGAGGAGAAGGAGAAGGAGAAGAAGAAAGGAATGAAACAAAGAACTAGAGTTGGAATTAGAATTGAGATAGAAAATTAGAACTAAGAAACTATAGACATTAGGACAAAAGAATTAGAATAGAGAACAGTAAAGAGAGTAAAACAAAAATCATATGTATGGAATGAAGGTAGTGTGAGAAGATCCTTTTCTATAGCCCTCAGACTTAGATCCTAGGCTTATTATGGCATGTCTTTTTGGAGCCTGAGCGAAAGCTTTTGAGACAAGCACCTTGAAAGTTTCTAATACAAAAAAATAAGAATAAGTTAAAGAATAGCATTGACAAATGTTATATTGTCCAACTAGATACTGTGTTATGTGAGGTGGTGTTATACCAGTTTTTCTGAGGATACTTAAATAAATTTGGCCATTGACTCCAGCCAAGAAACTGACAGCAGATTAAAAAAAAAAGTCCAAACAGTGAAGCAATACATTTACAGAAATTACTAACAGAAGCATTTCACACACATAGGACAGTTCCCTATCTGGTCACAGATGATGCAAAGGGACATCACTCAGAAGCCAGCACAAGTCAGGAAGGCTGCTTCTCTTGAGTACCCTTAGTAACCTGCACTCTCCACAGAAAACCTCCCCCTCCCCAGAAATTTATTGTTTTTATAGCCATGGTAGAAAACCACCTTCTCTTTTCATTTTATTGTGAATTCTCATAAATTGCTCAGCCTCCCATTCTATCCCAGAGGTGGTTGCTGGTTTTACAATGCAGGCTGTTCTTTATATACTACCATGAAAACTGGGTGTTTTAACTCGGGAAAGGAACTGAATGTATTTACATTTTGAAGCTTACATTACAAGCATGAGCATATCAAAAGTCCTTCCTTTGCTTACAGCTTTCTGAGTCAGGTGTGGGGGCTCACTTGTATAATTTCAACACTTTGGAAGTCAAGAGAAACCTGCAGGAGTAGAAGGCCGCCGTCAAAGGCTATATATTGAGATTGAGGCTTGCTTGAGCTCCTAAGGACTATCTGAGCAAAGACAAAGGTGAAAAACGGAAGAAGGCAGAAAGATGTGAAGAAGGACAAAATATAAAGATGAAGCACAGCTATGAGATTTGGACAGGAGCTGACAGAAGTGACACAGAAACAATAGTAGGCTTCCCTCACTGAACCAGCATACTAGAAATTTAAATATCTCATTTTCTCCATGGCCCCCAGGAGCATATAAAGGAATCACCACGCCTCTTCATTTTCCTTATCAGAACTGTTCACCATGCAGGCAAAATGTTCATCCCTCCTGACATTTTCTTGGATTTGATATCACTATGGAGTTCTGCTACATCTGGACAACTAAAGAGCTCCAAGGGCTCCCTGGTGACAACATCTAGTCACTGATTCCCCCACCTATGCTTGGAGAGATCACTGTAATAAGAACTGGGACTATATCTGCTCTTACTCAAGATGAAGATATCAGGCAAGGCCCAAAAGTTCATGAATGTATGAATAAACTTACATTGCAAGGTCATATGTCAATAGAGTCTAATCAACTCCATGGGCAGCAAAATGCTAACTTTACTAAGTTTCATGGGTATCTCTTGTTTGTTTTTCTTCTATAGAGTAGAAGAAAACTGCAAAAATGTACCCACAGTTTCAAGAAATTGTTCATATAAAGGGTACATGAAGCATGATGCCTGAAACAACTCATTACTCAATATATGGAAATGATTAATGTAGTGAGGCACATTCTAGCATCACTTCCATATAAATACAAAGAACCATGGAAGAATAAGGAAAACCTCAAGCTGTTAATAGTTAATTCTCTATTAATCTATTCAACAATGGAGCCACAGCTAATAGTTTAGTTTATGCAAATGCTGCAGAATGATTCTGCCTGTCTTTCTTTTGGAGAGGTCATTTAAAACACCACAAGAAAACCCACAGAAACAACTAACTTGGTCTCTTAGGGACTCACAGAGTTTGAACTGACAACCAGGGAGCCTACATGGGACTGACCTGTGCCCTCTAATATGTATGACAACTGTGTAGCTTGGTCTACTTGTGTGATTAGTAACAACGGGAGCAGGGGCTGGCCCTAATGCTTTGGTTGGCTTTTGGGAACCTATTCCTCATACTAGTTTGCCTTGTCCAGCCTTAATTAAAGGGGAGGTGCTTAGTCCTACCTCATCTTCATTTGCCATGCTGATACCTGTGGGAGGCCTGCCCCTTTCTGAACAGAAACAGAGGAGGAATAGATGGGGGGGGGCATCAGGGAGAGGTCAGGGGAGGGAACAGGAGGAGATGGGGAGGAAAAGCTATGGTTAGGATGTAAAATAAATAAATTAATTTAATTAAAAATAAATTTAAGAAAGGACAAGCAACAGAGCAAACAAATAAATATCTTGCCCCAAAAAGAACCCCAATAAACAACCCCCTTTAGGCCGCAGGGCCCTCTTGGAAATTCTGCTTTACAATGAAAGTCCAGTCTCATGAGATTGGGGTACCTAGAATCTGACCCCTTTGCTACCATTTTTCTCGCTTTCTTAGTTGGACTCTAAAGCCACCAGCTCCTCGGCTATTTCTCCAACAGGTACACTCATGAATGCCTCAGGATGATTGCACCTGATATCTCCATCGCTTTGATTTCTCTGTCCTCATTTACATATGAAAATTACTCTTGCTAGATCCAGAAAGTGCCTACAGGTCTGTAATATGCCTTTTTGATGTGTTTAGGCTTAACCCTTACAGTGTTTTAAAGTTCTCATTGCTATGCTTTGACATATTGCTGTACCTGTTTTTAAAGATTTTACATTTCTGATGCAATTGTAAAAGAATTTAACTTGTTTTATTTTCTATTTAATGCTTGTGTATAGGAATACAGAAGTGATAGCACATGCTGACCTATCTACTGGCTTAATTATGAATTTCTTAGCTCATATTATTTATTTCAAGTAGTTTTCTCAAGTTTTGACAATTAAATAATCATGTCATCAATGAAAAAATAGCATTTGATTTCTGTCATGGCTAGATTTTATGCCAACTTATCACAAGCTAAAGTCTGAGAGGAAGGAAACTCAATTAAGAAAATGCTTCCATAAGGTTGGGCTATAGGCAAGCCTGTAGGGCATTGCCTTAACTAGTGATTAGCAAGGGAGGTTCCAGTTCATTGTGGATGGTTCCATCCATGGGGTTGGTGGTCCAGATTTCTACGAGAAAGCAGGCTGAGCAAATAATAAGTAACAAGTCAGTAATCATCTTTCCTCCATTCTCTGAATCAGTTCCTGCTTCCAGGTTCCAGCCCTGTTTGAGTTTTTGTCCTGACTTTCTTCAATAATGGACTAGGTTGTGGAAGTGTGAGCCAAATAAATCCTTCTTTAACTCCCAGTAGAAAATAAATATAATGATGCTCTTGTCTAAATACATTAAAAGTCTACTGAATATCAAGTAACTATGACACTGCTCCAACTTTCTCCATTTTCTTATTTGTATAAATGTGATACCTATATTGAGTAAATACATTTTGTATTATTTAAAATCATGATTTTTATTTTACCATAGTAAAAAGAAAAACTATTTTATCTTGTGAATACACCAAGTAGGATGACAAAACAATGAAAGCAAGTAGACAAAGTGGCAAACTACAAAAACGAGGGTTATTTTTGTTTCTTTTTTTTATTGTTGTTGTTTGGTGTGAGTGTGTTTAATTTAAGAAAGATGAGTTCTTATGTTGCATCTTAAAAGAGACAGCAATGTCAGCCGTCTTGGCAATGTCCACTATCTATTGCTGATGGCATATCTGGTAAGACATTGCCTCCTTTGATTAATCCAGCTACAGAGACCTTATTCTTTCATCCTGCTGGCTTGGTGCATCAAATCCCTAACAAGTGATACTGCAAAATTTTAGTACATTGTCAGCAGTCAGTGCCAACTTCTGAGCTGTAAGTTATAATCACAAAATATCCCTTATTCCACTGAACTATTGGGCCAAAATGATTATATAAATGCTGTGTGAACTCTTCATGGGCAGATGCTATAGATTACATAAATGCTGTTTGAACCCTTCACAGACAGATGCTATAAATAAAGAAGAATTATTAGCTCTAAACTAACAACACAGAAGCCAGCATTTTTTCTGTGACATAAATGGATGATTTATTATCACTCTCCTACAACTGCCCAATTCAGTTTCTTTCAATTTTTCTACATGCATTTAGCCTTTCCTATCTGAATAGTCTTTGTCAATGTGAAGTTTAGATTTCTCAGCAGATGACACAAGCCTAGAATGAGCACTTCTTAGATGAAAGTTCCATTTGTGGCATGGTATATAAAAGTCAGTGTTCCAATTGTCACCTAAAATGGTACAGAAATGACTACAGTATTTTTTAAAATAAATAGCAGAACATACTTCCCAGAATTTTGTTATAAACATTATTCACTTACAGTTGTTTACAACAGAACCACTTTAGTTATATGTGGTGGATGGAAATCATTATTTCTCTCTTTAGAGTCATACATTCCCCCGCTTTTCAGCAGTCCTTCTGTATTGTGTCACGCAGAACACTTGGGTCAACTGAACTACAAACAGAAATCTAAGGAAGTTCTCTTTCCTTGGGACTGTACCTGCATTTCACTGTGAGCTTCTTAAGGTGTTTACCTAAAGACTAACATCCAGAGCTCCTGATACTGCGTGAAAAATCTTTCACGCATTATTTCATCTGCCTCTCCAGGTTTGCCAACCACCCCTCTCTCCAAGGCAACACGGAGCTGTCTGTGCTTCCTAAAGAACAGGAGTACTGGACAATAATTCATCTGCAACATCACTTCCCTCCCTTTTAACCAGAAAGTTCACACCATCAGTGGAATACAGTGCCAATAGTGATGACAATGAAGAGTTATGTAATTGCTGAGTACAATGCTGCTATATATTTCTAAGTTGTTTTTCAAACTTTTATTTTAATTTAATTATGTAGGAACATAGTTATATACAGACCACTCTTCAACATGTACTACATATAAATTTACTTAAAAATGGCTGATTTTCCTGTGCATTCTTTTAAAGATGTATTTGTTACATGGTACTATATTGTGGATTGCCTCAGAAACTGATAAGGTAATAATCATTCATTTGATTGACAGGTGGCAGAACTTGAAATAAGGATTTAAAACACAGAAGAATAAGGAAATGAAAACATACCAAGTTATTTTCCAATGTGTTGAGCACATGATAAATAGAATAAAACACAAAACTGGATTAACATTCACTGTGTGTTCAATATCTTGAACTAATATTGGAAATCATAAAAATAAAATTATCTGGTCTCAAAATTTATGGGTACCAAAGTTATGACATAAAGAAGGTATTGGGGTGGTTTTGTTTTCATTTGGTCCTTTCATCCTTAGTATACAGGCTAAAAACAAATTTAAAAAGACTGTGCTGTCTATGTTTTAGTTGAGTCTTTGTTTCAATTTTGAGACTGGCTTTAACTTACGGCTCTGGCTGGCCTGGCAGTTTTTTGAGTTAGTGATGCTGCTATGTCACTGCTCAGAGTGCTGGGATTATGGTCCTGTGTAAATATACCCTGCTGAAAATAATCTTTTGAAAATGGTATGTAAAATCTAAAACTTATGTTCATCATGATCAGTCTTCTCAGCATTCAGTATGTCTTAGCACTTTTTCTTTTGCCACTTATAAAGTACTCCTAAACAAAACAACCCATTGAAATTTATTTCTAGCCTTTACTAATTCTTCCGAATTAGATGGGCTCCTATGAAACGTCTAGGTAGAAAGGAAGGTAGGAAGATGAAACAATGATAGAGGCCATAATTTCTATGAACTAAGTAAGTGTCTAAGGTTTTATCTCCCTGGATACAATAATTAAATAAAAGGACAATGTAAAATAGTAACATTAGACAATTCAAAGTTCTCTTTCATCGTGTCTGCTTAGGTCAAGTCCAGAGACACAAGAGTCTCAAAGACGACTTGTGAGCACAGAACAAGGTCAATCAAATGGGTCTCCACAGTTAGCCTAAAGTGTTTATCTTCGGAAAAGAGAGCTTGGTGCTGATTTGAGAAACATGACAGCTTGTGCTCAGAGTCTCTTGGCAAAATCACAGGAGGCAGGGAGGAGGGAGGGAAGAAGGAGGAAGGGAGGAGGGGGGAAAAGTGGGGTGAAGGAAGAGGAAGAGTTTGTGGAGGAGGGAAAGGAGAAAACAGGGGAGGAGGGAGGAGGCTAAGGAGGAGGGACAGTAGGAAGAAGGGATAGAGGCTGGGGAGGAGGGAAGGGAGGAGGTAGAGAGTACATGGCTGTTAATGCCCAAGGCACTGGCAGGCCACAACAGATGCAGACTACTTCATTTACATATGGTTGTGGGGGTTTGTTTTCTTTTGTTTTGTTTTTGTTTATTTGGTTTTTTTGCTGTAAGAATTATAGCAGCACTTTTTGATGTCACATGCAGTTTATAAAATGAACAAAAATTAAAATTATTAAATGAGTCATTTAGAAGGAAAGCAAAGAAGTATGTAGTAACTTATACAATTTCATTAAGAATTTGCTTCAATACTGGAATTCCTAAGACAAAGCAGAGAGCTACATTGTTACACTTTCTTCCTCACTATAAGAAACAAGACTTCCATGTGATTTAAAACAATTAATACATTTCAAAAAAAAACAAACCACCCTCCCAAAGAATTATTTTTAATTTATCCATTGAGTCTTGTAATGAATAGTAGAGCTGTAACAGATAACATCTTTCACTGCAGTTTTGTGAAAGATCCAAAGCATCCTACAGAAAGAAATTTTATAAATTGATTCTGTATAAGAGCCAGCCCACTTGTCATTGCAGAAGCAACTTTTAAAACATTTGACAGGAGAACCTGACAGGCTTTGGCATTGGTACAACGGTCTAGAGATCCCTAATGTGGCGAGGATTCCTGTATTTGCTGGGTTGTAGCAATCTCCTGGGGTCTCCAAGGGAGACTTTTGATTGCAAAGGAGCTGCTCGGGGGCTAAACGTAGTGATTACTAACTGTACATAAGCAGTTCAGTATTCTAACAGCTGGTGAGGCTGTTATCTGCACATGCAGGGTTCAGTGTCTAAGTCCAGACTGGAGTGCAAAGCAAGCACAAAGAAAATAAATTAGAAACTCATTTTTCCCTGCGCCTCTGTCCCGATTGCAACATGATGGCTGGCTGAGATTTTCATTTCAGTGTCCCCAGGAAAATCATCAAGTGTAGCTGCCAATCATATTGACTGCCCTCGTCTAAGCCTAGTTGTGACGCTTTAAATAAAATCACATTTTGCAGTCAGTAAAGGTTCCCTGACTCCTTTTCAGATTGCGTTACTGAGTAGTTCAGGATCTTGACCTGGAGGTGACAGGTGACAGGCGGTAGTGTCACAAGTTAAGAATATATGCCCTTTCCTTTCCCTTTCTTCTCACACAGGCCAAATGAGTCAGTCTGATGAATAGCTAGGCATTTCCTATGTGGCACAAGCAGCTCAGAAATATGGCTGTTCATTCTTCCAGAGATACACCTTTCGTACTTACATCTACACAGCTGCATTACACTGAATGTAAGTGACTTGAGTTATTCATTTGATAAGCAATTAGATAAACACCATTGTTTGATTTAGCCTGTCACTTTACATCAGCATCATGCAATAACATTGGATGACATTGATGGAGAATTTAAAAGAGAAAACAAAAAACCAAATAAAGCAAACAAAAGCACAATTCTTGTAAGAGCAACCTAGTTCTGTCTTAGCTTGGCATGTGAGATATAACTCACTCTCACCCCTCTACAAAATAGTTCATTTACTCAAACCCAAATCCTTTATTTTCTTCTCATCCTTAGCATTCTATGTAAGAATAAAATATGGAGATGAGAGCAATACACAACCAAAATTTATCTGTAACTTTCAGAGAGGGAGAAAGTGAAAGAGACAGAGACAGAAATATACAGAGAGGCAGAGAGAAAGCAGGCCAGAGGAGTCAGAGGACAGCCTCATGCCAACACTCACCTCTTGCTTGTTAGAGACAGGTTTCTTCTTTCTATTTACCACCACTAACACAGGCTAGCTAGGCCCCCAACTTTCACTAAATCTTGGATCTCCATCCCAGTGTTCGAGTTGTGGTTGTGCTGGAATGACCCATCTATAATACTAAAAGACTTTGAGTAGGCGTGCTTATGAAAACATTCTAACCACCCCTTGCAACAGGCAGAAAATTTAATGGAGATTAGATTCTTGGGATTATTTTCACAGATTTTTTTCCCATGGAGTTTCAATATTATTCTTAGATTAGTTTAACATGACCTGGAGGCTAATTCTTAAGGTTAAAATAGACACATATTACCCTGTCCCTTCACAGGGTAGGCATAATGCATATTCTTAAATTTGAAAAAGAAAAGTTTAACAATATATTGAAAAACCACAGTGTGTATCCACAGCCTCAGAGTTCCCGTACCACACCAAGATGCAAGGAGATGGCCACATGAAACACCAGAGAAACCCCAGGCTCTGCCTGTCTGCTGAGTGGCTCCTGCTCACAGAGTCAGATGACAGCCTGCTGACCATGGTGCCACTTGGCTTTTTATACACTTAACACAGGCTGAGATCATCTTCTAACAGGGAAACTCAAGTGAAAAGTACCTTCAGAATGTGGGCCTCTAGGTAAGTCTGTGAGGCCTTTTCTTGGTTGATGAGGGTCCAGTCCCCTGAGTACAGTGCAATAGCTGGGCAGACAGTCCTAGAGGGTACAAAAACAGTTTCCAAGTCTGCTCCTTGCTTGAGTTCTTGCCTGCTAGAGGTTATCTAGCCAGGTCTTTAAAGAAAGATACTAGCTCTTTAAAGTGTCTTATGCATGGTTGCCACCATGCTTTGATTGTGAAAAAGTAATGTGACAATTACTTTAAAAGAGGCATGTTTACAGTGAGTGTGGTAGATACACCTCGGTAAACCCAGATCTAGGGATGCTGAAGCAGGATAATTGTTACAAGTGTTAGCCCAGACAAGGATTAAATTTGGGTCCTCAGGACTGGATGCAAGTACTGTTATCATCTGAGAAGTATATTTGGCTCCTGATTTTATTCACTTTTTATTTTTATTATCTTATTATTATTTTTTATTGTTGATTTTTTTTGAGACAGGGTTTCTCTTTGTAGCCCTGAATGTCCTGGAACTCACTCTGTAGAACAGGCTGGCCTCTCAAACTCAGATATCTGCCTGTTTCTGCCTCCTGAGTGTTGGGATTAAAGGCTTGCACTGTCAATGCCCAGCATGACTTTTATTTCTTTTTTATACTACATATAAAAAAGAACAGAAAATCCTTTTAAGAGCCATTCTAACTGGAAGCATGGGAAGGCAATGATCAAGTTAGGGTAAAGCATCTTCATAGAACTCAAGAAACAAATACTATAGATGAGAAGGCAAAGTTTCAAGTCTTAACCCAGGATTTCCAGAAGAAATGTCATGACAGTTATTTACAAGTTTGATTAAAAATGTTTCAAGGAGGTGCATTTGCACATTGGAGCATTACGCAGGGGAACAAAAACAATGAAATCTTGAAATTTGCAGGCAAATGGATGGAACTGGAAGAAACCATCCTGAGAGGTTACCCAGTCACAAAAAGGACAAATAAGGTATATACTCATTCATACATGAATATTATACATGGAGCAAAGGATCACCAGACTACAATCCACACATCCAGAGAAGCTGGGAAACAAGGAGGACCCTAAGAGACTTACATGGCCCCCCTGAGAAGGGGAAAGGGACAAGATCTCCTGAACAAATTGGGAGCGTGTGAGGAGAGGAGATGGAGTTAGGAGAAAAAGGAGGGGAGAGAAGGACATGAGGGAGCAGGAAGATTGAGTCAGGGGAAGAAAAGAGATACTATAATAGAGGGAGGGAGCCATTATAGGTTTAAAGAGAAATGTGGCACTAGGGAAATGTCCAGAGATCTGCAAGGATGACCCCAACTACGAATCTAAGCAATAGTGGAGAGGCTACCTTAAATACCCTTCTCCAATAAAGAGATTGATGACTACCTAATATGCCATCCTAGAGCCTTCATCTGGTAGCTGATGGAAGCAGAAGCAGAGATCCAAACTACAGAGAGGGAGAAGTGATGAGCAAAGGAATCAAGACCAGGCTGGAGAAACCCACAGAAACAGCTGACCTGAGACAGACCCTCATCTGACAGCTGGGGAACCAACATTGTACTGGACCAGACCCCCTGAATGTGGGGCCCAGTTAGGAGGCTGGGCAGTCTATGGGACAGTGGAAACAGTATTTATCCCCAGTGTGTGAATGGACTTTGGGAGCCCATTCCCCATGGAGGGATACTCTCTCAGCTTAGATACGTGGGGGATGGCCTATGCCTTGCCCCCCAGATAATGTGACAGGCTTTGATGATCCCCAATGGAAGACCTCACCCTCCCTGGGGAGTAGATGAGGGTGTGACTAGGAGGGTCAGTGAGGCAGGGGAGGATGGGAGGTTGAGGGAACTGGTATTGATATGTAAATAAGATTATTTCTAATTTAAATAAAATAATTTAAAAATTTTTTCCAAGGAAATTGATGGCAAGTAGAGTATCAATAGTTAAAGGAACACACAGTGGTTAGTAAGAAAGTATGTGCTATCTATTATAAGGTCGTTAGGTCTCAGTGCTTTCATTATATTTAATTCAGTGCATGAAGGTGCTGCATGTGAAGTTGCATACCTGCAACAAAGCCCATCCATGCCACTGACAAGGTGCAGGAGCAGAGTACCCGCATGTATATTCTCTATGCTTCCTTTCTCTTCTGCAAAGAGGTAAGTGAATAAGCACCCTCACTGTAGATGTGATGATTAAGTTGGTATGTTTGCTGCCTTGTACCCAATGAATGCTACATGATTAGTGAGTATTGTCACCATCAATGCTGTTATCATTAAATGATTAATAAGGTTTCACTAGAGAGTAAAAGCTCCCATTTAATACAATAAATATGTTTGAGAATTTTATGGATGTAATTACTCTGAAATGTTATAGGGCTGATGATTAATACTTCTCTTTGGCCTCAATTCACTTAAAAATTAATCAGTTTGTCAACAGTGTTTGCTGAGTGTGTGCATACGCTAGTTGGTTCACCCAAAAGGGCAGGATGACAGTGGCACAGTGTGACTCTAGCACAGCATCCTCAGTGCTATACTGGAGATGCACACAAGCACTATAGGACCGAGGAGGAGTGTCACACCAGTCAGGAAAAGATCAGCCAAATGTCCTGGAAGGGTGTGGAAAACTCACTGAAGAAATACTAAAAACCAAAGGCCTGACACTCACCTACCACAGATGCATACGGCCAGCTAAATTCCGATCACTGGGTCGCTATGCAACACAGCAGTTGAACGTTGTGTAGACCATTTCTGGAAAAGGATGACCTCAATGCTCATCCAGGATGGCTGCTTTAATTTGAATGCAGTGTTCTCGGCTGTTGGTAATATTTTAGGAAGCACTGGACACTGTAAGAGGTGGACCATATTGGAGGATGGTCCAGGAAGTGATGTCTTTGAAGGTTATATCTTCTCCCATCTGTGTTTCTTTTTCCTATCTGCTATGAGATAAGAACTTCCTGTAACAGGTGATCTCTGTAAAATTCTCCCTGGTACATGGGGACAAGGAACTCTGGACTGAATCATCACCTGAAACCCCAGGCTGAAATGAAGCATCGTCCTTTAAGTCATTTATTTAGCAGTCTTGTCACTGTGATGAAAAAGCTAAAGTGAGCACACAAGCATCACAACAGCGATATCTGAAAAGGCTTTTGGGAAGAAGGAACATCTACATGCTCTTTCTATTTATTTATTTATGAGTGTTGGTGTTTTGCCTGCACGAGGGTGCCTGCCTCCCTGAACCGAAATTACAGACAGTTGTGAGCTGTCATGTGGGTGCTAGGACTTAAACCTGTATCTGGAAGAACAGTCTCCGTTCTTCACAGATTACCCCCTTCTCCAGCCCCTCTACATGATGTCTTGATGGTACGATACCGGCATGAAGAAACATAAACCAAAACATCATTGAACAGGGCTGTTGTAATGACAACACTGGAAGACATGATCACATGCGCAGGAAAGCTTTTACCAGGGGCAACCCCAGATAAAGAGCTTGCAAGTAATCGCTTCAAGAAAAAGAACTCGTTTTCTTTAGGAACAAGGAAGCTAGTAGATTATTTAATCACTAATGGTTAGTCCAAAACACACATACGTGTGCACACACGCGCACACACACACACACACACACACACACACACACACTGCAACACTAAATGAATTCAGTACAGTGTGTGTGTGTGTGTGTGTGTGAGTTATGTAGCAATAAGACTGAAGAGGCAGTCATGAAGAGAGAGTGGGGATTGGTAATTAGAGATAAGAGGGTATAACTTATATAAATACTGTACTTACAAGTGAAAGTCTCAAAAATTAAATAATTTAAATTAAAATGGACAGAAAACAGCACTCTAAAAATAGACAAACAAGATGAGCTCAAGGAAAACTAGTGATGGGTAGAGACCAGAGCATCTGGGAACAAGTTAACTTGTAGTAAGTGTGGATAGAGACCAGAGCATCTGGGATACATGTTAACATGTAGTAGGTGTGGATAGAGACCAGAGCATCTGGGATACATGTTAACATGTAGCAGGTGTGGATAGAGACCAGAGCATCTGGGATACATGTTAGCATGTAGTGAGTGTGGATAGAGACCAGAGCATCTGGGATACATGTTAGCATGTAGTGAGTGTGGATAGAGACCAGAGCATCTGTGATACATGTTAGCATGTAGTGAGTGTGGATAGAGACAAGAACATCTGGATACATGTTAACATGTAGTGAGTGTGGATAGAGACCAGAGCATCTGGGATACATGTTACATGTTAGCATGTAGTGAGTGTGGATAGCAGAGCATCTGGGATACATGTTAACATGTAGGGAGTGTGGATAGAGACCAGAGCATCTGGGATACATGTTAACATGTAGGGAGTGTGGATAGAGACCAGAGCATCTGGATACATGTTAACATGTAGTGAGCATAAGCATTTATTAACACAGAAAGTGGTAAAAAGTCACAGTAAAGTTTGAACATTTTGGGAAGAATACAAAAAAATGCCTCTATGGTAAAGCAGCCTGAGGGTTTTCAGTTTGTGAGTCTTGAAGATTCCCAGGTAATTGTAAGCTCACCGAGAAAGCCCCAGTGAAAGTAGTGTGACTCTTCCAGCTAAAGCTGTGATCCCAGTGAAAAGAGATGCATAGATGGTTGCTCAGGGAAGAAAAGCAGGAGCAAGTAGCAACACAATGCTTAGTGTGTTTAAAACTTTGTTTAAAACTATGAAACAAGTATTCAAGTTATGATGAGTATGAAATGTACAATTTCAAACTGTGGGAGAATAGATGAGTATTGCCTGGGAGGATGTTACACTTTTTTTCTCTCTCAAGATTTAAGTTTGAGCTTGGGTCTCTAAGTCACCTTGCATTCTGACAGAAGATTCCAGTGACATTTTCCATCATTGAGAATCATTTGCAGTCTGCTTTGTATCTTTCATAGAAATATTTAAGTGTGTTGATGATACTCATTTCACTTGCATTCTGGTTTAACTGGCTACTGGCAAAACCATTTAAGATTAAGAAGATGCGTATTTTGAGCTAAAGTACAAACAGTTCTGCTGAAAATAGGACGTGATAACTAAATTGCCACCATTCAAGCTTTGGCCTATAGAATGTGAATAGTGGAGACATAAAAATACTGCAACTTAGAGGCTGGAGAGATGGCTCAGCTGAGGACCTGCACCCATTCCCAGGACATTTCTAGGTAGCTCACAATTGCCTGTAACTCTGATTCTGGCCAAGTTGATGCCTTTTCTGGCCTCTGTAGACACCAGGTGTACATGCAGGTGAAACACTCATACATGTAAGATTTTCTTTAAATTTAAATTCTTTTTAAAAGCCAGAAATAAAAAAAGCTACAACTTGTCATTGTAGAACACACAGCAAAGCAGTACATGAGCCCTCTCTGGAAAGCTGACTTACTCCTCACTGGACAAATACAAAACGTAAGTGCTAAAGCAGGGACCCCCCCCCATCGTTCCCAGCACCTAACATATTAGGCTTGAATTGCTCACCAAACTTAACAGAGACCTAAAACCCACCCTAGTTAAAGTGCATATTTAATTCATCGTGGTGCACTTATCACACAGGGGTACTTGATCATTAATCTAAATCTGCTTCTCAGTTAACAAAAGTTTTGGTGTGTCAATCAAACAGAATGCTTCTCTAAATTTAACTATCATTCAAACTTTAGAATCTCTTTAACTTACACACACACACACGCACACACACACACACACAGACAACTTGGGAAGAATAAAAGGAAAATGTCTCTTCTGTGAAATAGGACATCACAAGTGTCTTCATTCTCTGCTAATTACATTCTGTATCAGGCCAGGTCCTTAACGGCTAAGCTTTCATTATTCACTCTGCTGGACTCCTTGTGGGAAGGTGGCCCTCCTGGTGGCCATGAATCTATTTTTAAAGAATAATAATTAGGTACAACGTCTCAAAAAATGATAGGGGAGCAATAAAAATATTTGAAATCCAAAGGCTATTGTCCTGTCTTCGGTATTGTGTGGTGGCTGTTCTTTCTCCCAAACCTAAAGCTATTTTCATACATGTGGACAGGAGCTGTCACTGTCACTTTTACTCTCTATCTGGCAGACTGCAAGAATGTGTCAGGATTATAATAAGAAAAAGAAGCCACGGAGAAAAAATGTTTTAAGGGGAGGACAATCTTTGAGCTGTAGAAACCTAGAAGTCTGTTTCTTATCCTCTGGTTGTGGGGATTGGGACAAGGCTCCTAAAAGTGTGGTCTTACTTTACTAAATAACCTGAACACAACAAAAAAGTTCTGAAGCCAGAACTTTCTCTCTTCTGACCATCTTCCTGCTCTTCTCCAACACAAGGCACAGAAGCCAGAATCCCTCTTCTTCTCGGTGGGTCCTAGAAACACTAGAAGCTAGTCATAAGACCTAGAAATATTGTCTTACCTCCCCCAATTCTTCTGGTGTAAAAATGTTATAAAAAAATGTCTTTTACTCACTGTATTTGGCATTAGGTTACATGATGCCCATTTCTGCCTGACAGGAACTATGACATTCTCCATGACAGGAATGAGTACAGTAGCAAGTCCTGGAGTTTCTGCTTCTCATCTTGGCCTACTAGGGCCCTTTCTGCTTCATGGAACCTAAGTAGAAGACAGAACAGTTTACTTTTAGGGTCTTCATTTCTGAAAGTTCCTGTAGAATCTAACAGTTCACATAGATGTATCTGCTACATACATACATACATACATACATACATATATACATATATATATATCCCTAGTGATGAACAAGGAGAGATATCCTTTCTCCAGAGATGAAGAAACCCATCGTATCCCTGCAAGAGAGATTGCAGAGAAAGAGCCTTGGAGGGAGGCCATGGGGATGTACTGGCGGCTCTTCTCATAGGTCTTCATTATGCAAAATCATGTGCTGGCAATTTATAATTGAAACAGAATCTGAGAGAGCATTGCTGATAAATATTGATACCTATTGTATCAATAGGGTGGAAAGCCTATTTCAACAAAGCTTATTATACTCTTGCCATATTTCCTCTATGTACTCCATCTCAACTTTTTAGTCTCTATGATATTTTATCCCAATACAATTTGATATGTAATTTATTACACATAATAATAATTCAGACCAGTGAATCAATATGCTAGGGAGTATGTTTAGTAAAACTATCAAGCCCTTTATCTTCAAAACCTCATAAAATTCTCAGAACTTCAACTTGATATTCCCGTGTTTTTCTACCTGGAAGGCCACCTCTAATCTATAGTCCTTTAGTTTTGCTTGCATAAAATGGCTAATTTTCCTTTTATGAGAGTCTTCGTTTCAGAAAAGATTCGCTGAGGGAAAAGATCTTCTTTTCATCAGAAACTCTGACAGATGCTGTATCTTTTTCTGTACTCAATTAGGGTTATTATACATAATAGCTATATGTGTATCTAAAAAGGAGAGAGACAATTTGTCATTTACCTCTGAATTGCCTGACAAAAAAACTTAACACCCCAGTTAAATTATATTTCCCTGAAGAATGGGAATGTGATTAATTTAACCTTTTACGTACTTTCACAAAAGAGATAATCATTAAATAATTGCTAAAAAATCAATTAATGAGTTAAGTATGTTTATAAAAACAAATAAGTCAATGATTATATAATCAGTACTAATCAAGCCAGTAATTTACATGAAATATAATTCTCCATGCAAAGAAATAGAGATAGAAACCAGAGCCATAGTCAACTTTTATGCATTTTAAAATCAGTTAAACAAATTGTATTGCATATATTTGAGCTTTATCATATTATGTTACAAGACAGATTATAGATGCATGGATGGCAGATACTTCACCGATCATTGCAGTAAAGTAATTTAACATCTGTGATTTGACAGTTACATTTTTCATGAAACTTTGTACTAAAATCTATTAATATAACAAAAATCCCAAATACAATACAGTTTTGGCCTTCGATTCATACATTGTTGGAGTAGTTAATCTTTTATGTTCTGTTTTTTTTTAACCTGCACATATCTAGTTCTCTTAACCCCCCCAATTTCCGTAGTAAAAACTGACAACAGTTTTATTTTATACTTGATAAAGTAAGATGCAAACAATTAAAACATCAGTGTATAATACACAGATTATAAGTCTCAAATGTGCAATAAAAATTACATTTTAACAGTTTACAGAAGGAAATCAACATAAGATGCTTAAAAAGAAATGTCATATAGAAATAAATCTGGATGTGGATCAAGAGACATAAATTGAAAAGATAATTTTAGAGCTGGAGAGAAGCTCAGCTGGCTAAGTACTTGCTACATAAACCTAAGGACATAAGTTTGATCCCCAAAACCCATATAAAGAAAGCCATGCATAGTAGCATGTGCCTATACCCTGTGAAGCACAAGAGAGGAGGCTCCCTGGTGACTGAGCAGACTGTCCACATTACTCAGTGAGTTCTAGGTCAATGGGAGGACTTATTTGAAAATGCAATATACGTGGTACCTTAGGAATGATTCCCAAGGTTGACAATTGGCTTCTATGCACCTGTGTATACACATGGATACACAGATATGTACTCAGGCACACGAGTGCACAAAAGACGACAACCACAACAGGAAGAGGGCAATCACTGCTGTAGGGAAGGGGGTATGTAGTAGAAAGAAGGCTTGTGTTAGTTTGGGAAGGGACCTGTCACAGTAAGAGAGAAAACTTCAGAGTTCCATTCGTAAGCACTGAGATGTGTGCAGAGCACAGTTTTCCCTTAAGGACCGCTGGTTCTCAGGAGGGTCCAGTAGCAAAGGGTTGTATTGGTATTGGTGCCAATGACTGAGGGAAGGCACACGTTTCAGAATCTGTGAGAATGGGGACACGGACTGTGTCTTGCTTTAAAGTAAATAGTTCTTGAGTACAAGGAGTGAAGGCGTTTCTTGGCACGCACTGTTTTCTGTGGCTACGAGATTCAAGTAATATTGTCAGAAAGGGAAGGAGAAAGAGGGGTGTGAGAATGGAGGGAGGGAGGAAGAGAAGAAACAGGGATGGAGGGCATCATGGGTTTAAATGTTTGCCATTGCTCTGTGAGCAGGAAGGGGCTGTGTAGCATTAATAAAAGTGGGATACGGAAAACCAGTGCACCCTGAAGCCTCTAAGTCCACAGCACCCTATATGTTTGCAATGCGATGGACTCACATGGTAACTTCCTATGTATACTGAAATCTTAGTTGTTTTTTGAAGCTTTCCTGCTGAGATAAAAACCACTATATATTTCAGATGTGTTTTATTAAGTTAGATACACCAAAAGCAATTAAGCATTAATATTTTCATAGCAGGCTGTTCTTTGGAAAATTAGCAGTGCAATGTTGACCTTAGCTAACTGAGCACATGTCTGCACACACATGGTATTCCTTTCCAAAATGAGGAAATTGCCCTTGCTTGTGAAAATCACGAAGTCATACATCACTTCATCTGTGAAACAACAGCATTAGAAGAGGTCATGCCAAGGTTTCTTCAAGCTGCTCTATTTATGCCAAATAAATAGAAGAGCCACCCCCTGATGAGAATAAAATGTCCCCTAGCTGTTCACACACGGTAATGACTTCTGTATAATGCATTCGGGCTGACAAATACAAGGCTCTGATTTTCACTCCACCTCATTATGAAATCTTCATAAGTGGGTATTACCTTCACTATCTACAGGCAATGAAGGCTTAGGGTGATTGTACTGCTTACCTGGGGAAGGTCAAAGAAAAGAGGCAGAGTCTGGGATGCACTCGGTGCCTGAGGATGGTTACATTTGCTATACTCTAGAGGGTTATAAAGAACTTGGCTATAAATGTCACCTGCCAAACTTGACAAGGAAAACAAGAAGCATGGAGGGATGGGCTAATGTACTTGTTTGAGCATCAATGAGCTGCTCTTTCGTTTCATCCAAGTTATCCACACTACACTCACTGGATGCTCCAGAAGCTGCTTGAAGGTCATTCCCGGGCAGAAATACCAGTAGAAATCTGTATGTATCTTCTTGTGCCCCCTAGGTGATACCAGGAATATTGGAGGTCTGTTGGAGTGTTAATGAATAATAGAATTTAAAAACCAACTCAACGGAAGCTCAACAGAATGGAGAAGGGAAAGGGAAAGAAGCCTCAAGTTAAGCCTGCATGGAGATGAGACACTTGGTGGCAGGGGAGAACTTCAGAGAGAGTAAGGCAGCCCCAAGTGCTCAGGAAAGCTAAGAGCAGAGCCAGTAATTCAGAAAGCTGTATGAGACTGCATCAGGGGTGGGAATCCTGGGAACGAAAAATACAGTATCTCATTAAAAGGATTTTATTCCTCTGTCTCTCAGAAAGACTTTAAGGTGGACCTGCTTCCTAAGGTTGATCCCACCTCCTTGAGGAGTGGTCCCTTGGCAGGTTATGGATGGCGTGTCTCCAACTCCATGTAGTTTCCATTCTTTTCTAAGAGTGAAACTAAGGTTCGAACATTTCCAAGAAAGGACAACTATTTCTGCTGCTCCCCCTGGAAGAGCCAAGACAGTGCCTCCTTGCAGCCTAAGATGTTCACTGTCAGGGTTACATCTCTCAGAGCCAAGGCCACAAAATAAGAAGCTTAGAATAGGAGACAGTTGCAATCACCCTGTTTTGAAGGTTAATGACATGACGAAAAGAAAATTGCAAAGAAAAGAATTAACTTTGAAATACAGCAAATCCAGCCCTACCCCTTCTATTTCTTGTGACTTGCATGTGTGGTACTGACTTCCCCCTTCCCCCTTCCATCTCTGAGAGCAGGGATAACAGTACATCACCCCTATGGATGCCACAAGCTTGGATAAGATTACGCTGTGAAGGGCTTACTTCGCTAGGGACATTTATAAAGGCAGAGTCTAATTTCTGCTCACCTGGAGGGCTTTGGGGACAGGTAATTTACCTGTCACTGGGCTCCCAGGGGAAAGCATGCAGGGATGTGAAAGGAGTTCTCTATTTCCTACAGAATGGCATCTGAGAAGGCCCAGAGTAAGCCTCTGAAACCAAGTCTGTGAGTTACAAGGTTTATCTTTAGGCATTTGATTTATTAAAGTCAGGCAAATGGGGGGGGGGGAGACTGCCTGGAATTACAGGGACGCATTGGGAAGACTTAAATTCATTGTTATGCAAACATAGGTTACAATGCAGCTGTGTGGATTAGCTTCACTTTAAGTGAGGAAGTCAGGTTTGTGGGATTATGGGACCACCTCAGAAGGACCTGGTCCCATCCTGAGGACTCATTTCCACCGGAGGTCTGTGGTAAACCCAAAGTAGCTAATGAGTGTACCACTTTCTGTTGTATAAAGAAGCATATGACAAAGCACTTTCATTAATCTATCAAAGAAAAATTCTCAATGAATTGCAAAATTTGAAAACACAAACCTGTGAAATATCAGGTACATTCATTAGCCTGATTGTGGTGGTTATTACAGAGTGGTGTCTACATAGTCACACATTCATACCCCAGTTTCCTATTGCAGACTATAAATCACATACACTATTCATACCTCTGTAAACGTGGAGTTCAAAGATCAAGGAAATGCAATTAACATATTGTGTACTGTCATCTGTAGTTGTATGTGTGTTGACAACAGAGAACAGAATCATAAGATGGAACTTCTAAAAAAAAGGTTACTGTAGGATTATGTGTATGCAACTGTTGCATTCTTTTAAAAGATTGTTAGTGTTTGATTGTTCCATGTATTTATGCAATGAATTTTATCCATTCATCATAATTTCCCTTCCTTTCCCTCTACCTCTCTCTGAAACCCAATTTCTAGCCCTCTCTCACTCTTACTTTTATGTTCTTGAAGAATTGTGAACAAACCATAATTTAACCAAGAATTTTTTTAAATTTTAAATTTTATTTTTAAGTGTGTGTGTGTATGTTTGTGTTAGGTGTGTGCACATGAGCATAGATGCTCAAGGAAACTATAGGCTTCTGCTCACCCGGGGCTGGCATAGAAACACTTGGGAGCACCTGTAGTGGCTCTGGGAATCCGAGACAGCAGTGCTCGACCCATCTCTCCTGTCTCTGGGTTGAAGTATCTAACCCAGTATCTAAGTGAACTAAGTATCTTAGTATCTAACACAGTATCTAAGTGAATAGACAGGCCTTCTGAAACCATGCCAATGCCTGTCAAGAATAGTCTTGAAGAGAGCTGGGTATAAGTATAGCCTTAAAGACTTCTTGAAATGCTAGCAAGTTCTTTTCAAATGGTACACCAGGGTGTTCTTTCAAAATCAATGTTGCCACCCCTGTGGTCCAGGTGACTGACATTTCCCTTGTGCTTAGTTTCTTGTGTTGTCATCACTACCACTATATCTCCTATCCTCTCATACAGACTCATTAATGAAAACAAGAAATGAATGGATATCTTTTCAGCACCAAAGGTGATACCAAAAAGCTCTAGCACAGACTTTGGGCACAAGATGTCATAAACCAAATCAGAAATCCCGAGATTCCATGAGCTACCCTACTTAGTAATCATTGCCCCAAGAGTGAGGTGCACAGATATGGGGTAACACCTAGAAGTAGTGATGTCATCATGGTGAGGTCATATGAGGCTATAGGAAAGGATTCTTTTGCTTTGTGGATTTAAAGAGCAAGGTCTCAGCACTCTGCTAAGTGACTTGCGACACACAACATCCCCTCGCCTCCCACTCCCCCACAAGTAGAGATGGGTTAATTCTGGGGTGCTGCAATGATGGGAAAAAAAGGTCATAAATTTGAAGATTGAAAAGAAATGATTATGGGTACATTTTAATATACCCAAAGGAATTTAGTTAATATCTTTTCTGTCCATTTGTTATTGTATAAAGTGAAATTGTCATTGGAGCCAGCAATAGAAGGCCTATGGTAACTATTACCTTTTTCTTTCAAAATGAATGCATTAAAAAATGTATCACTTTTGCATTCAAAACTGAGTTAAATTTTTAATGTATAAATAAGCACAAAGCTAAAGGTAATTAGTGAATAATAAAAATAAAGATTTGTAAGAGGGGGGGCCCATAATTAGAGAAAGAAACCCAACTTACAAACAGACTAGATGAAAGCAAAATTTATTGATAAATACTAATAAAATAATGGAGAACTAATTACCAACTTGATTTTTAAAAGTCTGGTTAATTATTACATATAAATTTCTTTCATCAAAATAAAACTATAGCATCAAATTATATGACTGGTTTGTTATTAGTCTGTCATAAAATATTATTTCTCTCAATTAAATATAAATACTAATTTTAAAGTTGCATCATGTATCTTATTCCAAGTATATTAGTATTTTCCTGGTAAGTGATACAACATTCTAGGGTGGTTACACCCATTGTTCTTGCCGAATAAACAAGGTAGCATATTTTAAAGGTAATGTGCAAGATAGAAGCATTTGGAAAAAAGTTTAAGCCTTGCTGTGTAGCTGCTAATGGACTACGACAAGCCATTTTTCCAGACTTACATTTTCAATCTGTGGTTCTGAATAGTTCTGTAAGATTTTGCATTAGTTTCACAGATTTTCCCAAATGATCATGCCATGGTAATAGATAAGGAGCATCTGCGGCAGAGTTATTGTATCTCAGGCTGTTTACTGAGAGAGAATAACTGTCACAGGCACGCTGACTGCAAAAGTAAGCTTGAAGATTACTGTTATTAAACAACCAACTGTTAAAAGACCCACACAACATATTAAGGGGAAATAAGGAATAGGCTGGTTTTGTTGCTTAAGCCAAATATTTTGGAATTCATCCACATTAAGCTCTCACTTTTTCTCACCATGGTGCTTGATTTTGTGATAAGTTTGCATACATTATTCTTCCCTGAGGTACATTTAGTTTAATTAAATTTTACTATTACAAAGTATTAAAGCTTCCCTCTTCTAACCCTCAGGAAACTTGGCTCTGAAGCATATTGCCTCTGCAACACTATCCTGGAGGAGTTTCGAGAATGTTGCACAGACAGGTTTAGACCAGATCCTTTCTGAAGAGGATGAAGAAAGACACCACAGTGCTGAGAAAAACCTCACCTCAGGACTCCCTTCCTCCACATAACATTGCACTATAAGACTCCTGAAAATTTAAACCTCCGTGCTTTGCTGTAAAATCTATCAACTGACCTCTGTTATGCCCCAACTTCCTGTCTTCTCTCTCTCTCTCTCTCTCTCTCTCTCTCTCTCTCTCTCTCTCTCTCTCTCTCTCTCTCTCTCTCTCTCTCTCTGTGTGTGTGTGTGTATGTGTATGTGTGTGTGTGTGTGTGTGTGTGTGTGTGCGTGTATGTGTAACTCTGATACTCTCCATGCCCTCATCGATTATTAACTTAGAACCTAAGATGTGTGTACACAGACATGAGTAAGGCCAAACATTTTCTGCCAAAGGATTTACAACCTCTTCATGAAAACTCTGCAATTCTTTATTGAAAGCTGGTTTTTAAAGAGGGGTAGACACAATCTCAGCTGGTTATTCTTAAGAAAGAAAATTGAAAAACACATTACACCATAATTAAAATACTATCCCAAGAAATGCAAAAGGACTCAAACCATGTACATAATTGGAATATGTTATCTTTTCTGCATAGATTTCCTCTGATGGGATTTGCTTAGTGCTTATTTGATCTGCAATTACTAGCCATCCACACCACAGTATTTAACAAAACAGAGCCGTAATCTACTCTCAAAAAGCACCATGCAGAGATTCTAACACACTAATCAGGACATGGAAAACCACACCAGTTATGCTGCATTGGAAACCAAGAAACGCTTTAGAAGCCACACTTCATGCTGGGAGGTCATTAGCAGAGCGTCCATCCACTGAAAAATGCTGTGCCACAGGTAACAGCAGCTGCACTTGCGCCTAACGTTGTAAGGGTACAGCACAAACGGAAGGGCCAGTGTTTGCGTCAGGCCAAAGCAAAGGTCTTGTGGTTGTTTATTTTAATCTACATTTCACACTCGGCACGGTTATAAGTTTCAACTTTAAAGCACCCATCAGATAAGGAATCTAATACATGGATGTGATCCAAGTGCACATATTAGACTACGTCACTCCTAAGGAAAATGTTCTCAGGCCCCTGATGACAATATCTGAGCCACTTTTTTTTAAAGGATCCCGTCACCTTCAAGTACTCTTGCATTTATACCCTGTAAGCCTTCACGTATTCTCTGTGCTGCATCTTTCACTTATTCTCTGCTAGTTTTGTACAATGTAGTTAGCTGGTTGATCTATCCAAACCATTTTATTACTGCCCATTTACAGAGAGGTAAGGTGTCTTAGCTCAGAGAACCTTGGCTTTCTCGTGTGTGCTGTGTACCTGCTTCATAGAGTTTTGAGCCCCTGAGGAGAGGATATTCTGTTATCAAAACAAAGAACCCTGCAATCTGTGGTTATAAATAATAAAACTTCATTTCTTTCTTTAGAAAAGCCCTCTGAGATGAGATCTCTCAGGGATGTAAGCTGTTTGGGAATTTTGATCCTACATTCTCAATATACACTTTTCTCCCTAATTTCCATGAGAAGATGAGTAGCAGAGAACTGGTGGGGCATACTTGAGCCAGAAAGTGTTATCCATAAGTGTTATCCATCTAAATACCAGAACTAAACTAAGATCAGGCTACATCCTGCCGTGTAGGAACTAGGAGGTACACCATTCAATAGATGAGGGAGACACACACACACACACTCATGCACATGTGCACAAATGCATGTACACACATCACACACACATGCATTCACACACATACTCACACACCACACATCTCACTCCCACTCACGCATGCACATGCGCACACACAAACATCACACACACAAACTCACACACAACATACACACACATCTTACTCACACACATGCATGTATACACATCACACACACATGCATGCACACACACACTCACACACCACACATCTCACTCCTACTCATGCATGCACATGCACACACACAAGCATCACACACACACACACTCACACACAAACACATCTCGCACATGTACTACAAACACAAATACATCACACACACACACACACACACACACAGGTCTCAGCCAGCAGTAGCAACATGTGCATTAGAACTGTTACAAGAATGAGGTTGCGGGAAGGAATGAAATGATGGCAATAGGGTTGTAAGAATGGTGATAAATATCACAGCGTCTAAGTAAACGAGGAGAACTTCATCTCATTGTTCATATATTGGATAGTTTTTCACATGGAACAATTGTGTGTTTCAAGTTTAATCTTCACTTCTACTACAACTTAGACATGCACCTCCAAACAAAGCTGTCCTGACCACTGATGGATCAGAGGACTTACTGTCCTATTGTTCTCTCATTTCTCCTTCTGTGATGTATTGCCAGCAGCCCCATGTCTCAAGCTGTACTACCCTTCCACCAATGGGACCCTCTTGAATTCCTCCTTTATATTGGTCTATATTTTAAGACATTGTTAGCCTGTTTCCTAATACTATTCTCTTAAGTTGCATATTACAGTACTTCCCATGGGATCAAATATATTTTTGTAATGTTCTATATAAAATTAAATTTTTTTCTGCGAATTAATTCCATAATGCCATCCAACTAAAATTGCAAATTTTCAAATTGGGGTCAAGAGAAGGGGAGCATTGTAATTTTTACATGATTTTTGGGCAAAGGTTTATCTTTACACAATTGGGGAAGGACAACAAAAAACATTTTATAAACTTCTGAATGGAGAAAAAGCTACCAGATACTGTTACATACTGTTGAAATTCTGTTTTATTTTTCCCCAAGTCCCATACTCCATTGCATAAAATTTGAAAAAAAAAAGTTATTTGGATTATTTGTATACTCCTTAGTGCCTGTTTCTTGAGTGACAACATCTACTAGACACTAACTATTTTTATATTGTAGATGTGACTGCCTTACTTTCCATCCTGTGTGTATAGAGCACAAATCAGTAGTTTGTTCTTCACTGTTTTTCCCCTAATTTCATCACATATAACAAAGCAGTGGATAGCTTTAATTTTTCCTGAGGGACAACTGTAATAATTGTGACTGGGGAATAAGAATCTACTGTCTTTGGCCCCCAGTCAAGGCCAACAGTTCTGCAGGTTAGATTTAATTAGTGTAGTTGCATCACTCACTTCCCTGCCTTCATCATCCTTGTCTCTCCCTGCCCACTAGAGAAGAGAGGGCTAAGATCAACTTGTTATGATAACTCACAGCATTCTTAGATTCTGCTTCCTTCTTCATGACTCCTTGCTCCCTCACTTATGCCATCCCCAGCTTCACCCATATGGTTACATGGACTCTAACATCCAGGCATTTTTCTCGGAAAACTCTACCTTCCCTGTATCTGAAACAGAAAGTAGTAATTTATTGTGATATTTCAATTAGATAAGTTGATGACATTCAAAACTCATAGATCAGAGTCTTTAGGATGGTGTTCTCCCAGCCTGTGTCTGGCTCACTATTCCATGACACAGAAACATGGATACTGCTCGGTGCCTCTACCTTGAATCAAACTGTACAGTTCTAGACACTTCAGCAGATGTGGTCTACCTTCCTCAGCTCCTCTGCATGTGTTCATTGACTCACTGGCATGCAGTGCCATAAACCTGTTCTAAATACTCTTGCACCAGGTATGTGAAATCATACCACATGCCATTACCACATGACCTTAAATATCTAGGACAGGTCTCAGGCATGGAGTCTCGAAAAGCTTGAGTTCTCTCTCCATGTCTGTCTCTACATTATTGTTCTCTAAGCTAAGACTTGCATTTGCACAGCAAAATCCCCTTGCTCGTTTAGCATCAGTAAATCGCACAGGTGTCTAAGATGCTTTTATACTTTCAAGGCCATAGAGGCTGAAGGTATTTATATACTTCAGCATGTCTGACTTCCACTCTTAGACACCTCATAGTCTCCAGATGCCTCTAATCGCCTCATCAGTGAGCACCTATCCCAGGATTCTAAGGTTCTCAGACATTGTCTTCCCCCCACCTGCCTGAGAGGCACACAAAACTTTTCCTCCGGATATTTTCCACGGTGTTCTCTTCTACTCTTGTAGAGCTACTAACATTTGTCATTTTCCATGACAAGTCAGCATCAGGGTTTAAAATATTCTATTTAATTCTAAATGCCCTCACGCTTTAAATATCTGCAGTGTTTTCCAGTTTGTGACTACAGCCAAGCATTCTATTATTTGTATACTTATTTACATATTCCAAAATTCATGTTGAGATATATAGAAGAATTCAGGCACTTCTAATCAGGCATAAACTTCCCTTCACTTTCCAGATTTCCTTATGTTTCGTGATGGTCCTTGATCCACCAGCTTGAATGACTTCTCTTTCAGCTATGTTCAAAGGAGAAAGTGAGAAGAGAATTTCACAAATTATTTCATGACAGGTCTACAGTCAGTAGACATTCATCTACCCTGTCTTCTAATACTGCATCACCCACTGTATACAGTGGTTTTCCCAGAACTTTCTAATGCCTTCATCATCTCTTACTCTCTGAGGTCAAATAGGCTGTGTTCCTTCTATGTTCACATATACTGCTTCCAATGATGAGTTCACCACCTGTCTTAGTTAGGGCTTCTAGTTCTGTGAAGAGAGGTCATGACCATGTAACTCTTTGAAAGAACATATTTAATTGTGGTGGCTCACTTGCAGTTCAGAGGTTCAGTCCATGTCATCATAGCTGGACATGACACCATGCAGGCAGACTTGTTGATATGAAGATAACAGGAAGGAGACTGCGTATCGCACTGAGTGAAGCTTGAGCAAAAGAAGCTTCAATGCCCGTTCTCACAGTGACACACTTCCTCCAACAAGTCCATACCTACTTCAACAAGGCCACAGGTCCTAATAGTACCACTCCCTTTGGGGGCCATTTTCTTTCAAACCAACACAACACCAAAGCCACAAATTAAAAACAGAAAGAGTGAAGCAAGAACTGGTCTCTGATTGCTTCTTCTCTGCTGCTTGCTACTTTAATATAATCCATTGCTCTCCACCTTGATCCCACAGAAACAATCAAACCACACCTGTGGCAATGTGTCATCATTCCTGAAACACTCACAAGGAATACCTGCCCACAGGCTAATTATACAAACCTTTATAAACAATACTGGCATAAGTGCCAAATTAGTGTAATTTATCCACATCTCAAGAGAGGCATTTTGCAGTTACATCATGAAAACCAGATACTCCTTATGACTATGCAATCACAGGGTATGAACAGCAGGAAATAATGGACAGTACAATGGAATATGATTTAAAGAATGTATAATTGGAAGCATGGGCTTCTCAAAAGCACAAAATAGATCTAATTTTCCACATGGGAAAGCATAAGGTAGACAGAGGGAGGTACGGATAACAGGTACCATGACCAATAGGACTAGAACACAGATGTTGTCTCAGCCAGCCAGCCATCACCTTCTTCCAGATTTGCACTGGGGCCTTAATTTGAGAAACTCTCTGGGAGATGCTGACCTCAAGAGCAAGGAGTCTAAGTGGAGGTGAGCAAGGGATCAGTGGATAAGACATATACAAAACTTCTGAACTGAAGGGTAATCTGAAAACGCCAGAGTTCTGTACATTAAATAAACCTCGTAAAGTTCAGGTGCCAATCAGGGCTTCAGTCTGTAAAAGCAGAAATCTCAGGGGCTAACTCTGTTGACAAATTGCTAACGTTTCTTTCCTTGGGTTAAGCCAGAATGTCAATGGAAACTGTGTCTTGTGTACTTCACAGGTTGCATGAGCCAGGAGTGGCCAACTGCAGGGCAGAGGAACATGGAAGAGGGGTCGTTAAGTCTTCATCTTCATTTTCATAACTGATGCTTCTCTACTTGGTTTATATAAAAACAAAAATGACAAAAATGAGACAGGAAACAATCCCTCACCACATACCCAGTTTCTCCACCTGTTCTGTACACGTTCATGGTGCTTACTGATACGATAGCAGGTTGAGGTATCATGAAGGATATGAATTATGCTACATTTTAAAAAATACATTTTAAAGCAAAGGTTGATTGGTACATTACTGACAGATGCCAGTAAATGAAATGAGACTTTTAAAGCCCCAATGTGAATATGGATATACACACTGCTCACACACACACACACACACACACACACACACACACACACACACACACACACACAGAGTTGTGCTTTCATGGTACTAAGAAAAATATACTCACTCACATAATTTCTCTATAGTTTTATTTTTATTTATTATTTTTATTATGCTCTGTGTGTACACTGTGAATGCATATACAAATGTGGACATATGTGTGAGGAGTTACATGGGTGTACATACTTGTCAAGCCTTAAGTTAGGTATTGGATATCTTTCTTGATTGCTCTTCATCAGTCTAATTATTTCATGGACTTCCAGGATCCCCTGTCTGCCTCTGCCGTGTTGGGATTACAGACCAGCCAGCACACTCACCTGCTTGGTGCTAGGGATTTGAAGTTCAGCCCTAATGTTTATGTGACAAGGGCTTTACCTGCTTATCTTTCCCCAACTCCAGTGTTTATTTAGGATAGATGAGCCTTCCCACCCCATTTCTTCTGCTAATCAATTTTATCAGCTGACATATTTTACAGTCTTACATGTACACTGTTCCTTCAAGTGGCAATGTTGCCTGTAGGATACACAAAAAACTTGTCCTCTTTTCCTGACACCTTTTCTATGAAGTCTTAACACATAAAAGGAGTTTGTTAAAGAGGTAAAGAGTTGAGGCTAAAAACAAATGTAGACAGTGAAGATGTTCACAGAGGCAGATATCTCAGAGGAGTTTCATCCTCCCCATCAAATGCAAAACCATTACACTATTCCTGGAAGGTGATGTGAAAATCTTCCAGGTACAAGGACATGTTCTTTCCCATATTTCCCTACCATACCCACAGCGAGAAGTGGCCACGAGGGAACAATATCTCTCACAGGAGATTCCTCTTGAGGTATTGGAGCTACCTCTCCCTATTTTCTGAAGAGGTTTTACTCCTTAAGAGTCAAAAATGTTCTCCCAGGCAGAGAAAGTAAACAGACGTAGGTGTGAGTTTGAGTCCGAGAACACAGGCATGACTCTTCTGTCCCCAGAACATACTGGAAGGTTATAAGAGGAGAAACTTTCAACACGAGTACCAGTTGGCTAAGTGTAGGTTGTGTTCCTGAGACAGCAAAAGTTCCTATAGTTGTTTGGGTTTGAATGTCCAAAAGAGATCTCCTTTTCCTCCATCTTCCTTTGTAAAGTATGGTCAAAGGACATTTGCGTAACCAAATTTATGGAAAGGATATGAGAGAAAATGTAGGCAGAATGTAGATAGCAAGGATGTAGCTATGATTCAAGAGGGACTGAGAAGACTAGGAACCATTGCTTTACACCTCCTTTCCGTAATATAGATCTAGGTTATGTCTCATAAATAATCTCCCTGTTACAATCAAAACTGAGTTAAGAACTTTGTAACACATTTTGTATGATATTAGATAATGGCCTCAATAGGTGCTGTACACATTCACAGTTTCTCCCCCTTGATGAGACCTGGAATGGTGAGAAGAACATTTCTTTATGTTATGAAGTGAGTCTAGGATACTCTCTGTGGTGTTACTGGCAAGACATAGCTGAACAGAAATGCATTTTAAATAACTGTGCAGTTACATAAATATTGAGGTGTGAAAGCATGGCAGTGTCCTTGTAGTAAGTCTTCCTGCACTTTTGAGGCTAACAATAACATTACCACTTATTCTGGTATCTAAGCAACATAAAAAAAAAAAAAACCAAGCAAACAAACACAAAAGACATAGAAGGCTTCAAACATAAAGTAAAAGTAACATTGGAAATGACTTGGAAAGAACAAATCAACAATCCTCTTGAGTATAAGGAAGGTGATTTTTGTCTTCAAATACACAATAGTTACTTAAGATAGTCAGAACAAAGAGCTCAAACATTTGGCAGAATTTTTATAAGGAGAAAGTTATGTAGAAATGAAATATTTTGAGAAAAAAATAAAGAAAAAGTGACACAATTTTTTTTAGTTATGAAGTAAATCAGGCGTTGTGGAGGATATAACATCAAAATCATTTATAGATCCAGTTGAATGAGTGAGTATACATATGAGGAGAAGCAACTACAGTAAGAAGATAAGGTATCGCCATTGAAGGATGGCAGGGGACAGATAATAAGAGGCTGCTGTAATCAAGTTCCTTAGGAAAAATGCGGTCCACCCCATCAACCCTTCATTTCAAGAGTGATGACAAAGACTTACAGTGGTAGCTGAGCCTCATCTTAACAAAAGTAGAATCACCTGAGAAAAGATTCCCTCTTAACTGAGGAACTGACTACCAGATTCGTCGGTGGGCATATCTTTGATGCGTTTTCTTAATTAACAATTTACATGGCAGAGCCGCGCTTACTGCAGATAGCATCACTCCCAGGCAAATTGTCCTGGGTTGTATAAGAAATCAGGCTGATCAAAGCCATGGAGAATAAACCAAAGGCATCATTCCTCACAACCCCTTCTTCAGTTCCTACCTCCTTGCTCCTGCTTGAGTTTCTGCCCTGACATCCCTCAACAATAACAGTATAATCCAAACACATCCTTTCAGCCCTGATGCTGCTTTCGGCCAGGTGTTTATCACAGCATAAGATGATGAACTAAAGTCCTGAGGAAAACTGGAGATGGTAAAGAAGAAGCAGATGAGAAACACCATGGAGCAGACAGAGAAGATGGCCCCAAATTGACCCAAGGTGCAAGCTTGCAGTGTTTGCTGGCTTTGTTCAATTTGTCATCTAAGAGAAACTGAAATAGAATATGAAGAAGAATTTAGCCATCAGCATGAAAAATAAGGAATAGTAGAATACCACCAACAATGCTTGGTTTTATAAGACCCGATCCAAATGGTATGTTTTTGCGTGGCTGACTACAGCTCTGTCCATCAGGATTCAAATAGCTCCCCATCATTGGTTTTAAGGTTTACTTTCTTGTGCTTTCTGGATTTAGCGATATGTAGTTGCCCTGCTGACCATGGCTCTGTCCAAATACTCCTCAGCATTGGTTTTAAGGATTTTTGTTTTGTTTTTGTCATTTCTAAAACTTAGAAATGTATGTTTATGATGCAGTTACTCATTTGAAATTCACTACAGTTGTACCCTTTACCCATAATAGAAGGGAATTTTCAAAGCTCAGAATATGTTTTTTTGGAAGCTGGCATGTAAATGTCTGTCGATAAAGAGGGTTAATTTTGCTCTGAGGTCTAAGACCTAAGATCCGGAGAAATGAAAACCTCTCTTATTTCACTTCCTTCCCACAGCATCATTAAGTCATTCACTAAGTCATCTCAAATAATAGTGAAGGAACATTGCATGGAAAAGTGGTCAAGAGAGCCTGCTTTCACAGACCCTCTCACAGAAGCCTGATTGCTGCTGGGAGTGTGTGCTTCTGCAGGCTTACATCAACAGTGCCGAGGAGATATCTCAAATGTTTCGGAAATGAATGACAATCTCTGGGAGCATGAAGCATGGACTGGCACTGGCAGTTTGTGAAACTGACTTAGGTGGCAGCATTTGTGAAGGCTCGTGAGCCAGTTTGGGGTTGGTTTGGGCACTTCAGGAAATGTCAGGGGAATCTATTTCATGGTCTAAAAATACAGTTTGGAAAATTATACCTAGTAGCCCAAAAGAATCAGCCACATTCATTTGTGACACACGACCCGAAGCATGGGAGAATCTACCTCCATATTTAGAGCATCATCAACATGAGTTCCCATCTGGAAAAATGGTCCTGGAAATTGGTTTTGATTTTCAGTGAAGCGGCTGTGGAAAAATGAAGATTCTATAAAAGGACATGCTAGGTTAGAGCCCTCCCCCCCCACACAAAAAAATCCTCATGTCCACTGGAAATGTTAGAATGAAACTTGATTGGTAAACAGTTAGATTGATACATAACTAGAAATTAGTATTATACTAGGTTAGAGTGGTAACAGCTCCAATGACCACTGACATTAAATAGAAAAAAGCATGAAAACTAGTTGATACATAGAAAAAAGACAGCGCTGTTATCGACACCAGAATTAATAACCCTGAATGATATTGAGACTGTACCCCTCCCTTTGGGTCAGCCTTGGATCCCTACCTCTTGTTTCCCTGGTAACACTAGAGAGGAAACCATCACATCTCCCCCCTCATTAGGCTTCCAGGTCAAAAAAAAAAAGCCTCTGGCCCTGGGTGGATATGTGACATTCGGAAGCGTTTCAAAGATTAGGCCATCACACAATGTTCTTTTCCCTTAAGAGTTAATCAGGATATCCCTGCTAATCACCTGTCCAAGAGTCCATATCTCAAGAAATCAGATTAATCTGAAAACATGCTAAGTGAATGGAAGAAATGACTGTTTCCTTAATGAGATCACATACTATCCTTCCCCAGAGCCCTGCCCTGGTGCAAGAGCTTGCAGATATTAATTCTTAGGTCTGCCTGGTCTTGAATTCGAAACTAAAAAGTGTAATTTTCCTTTCTCTTTTTCTAAAAGCCGCAGCATGTTCTCTCTGTCTAAGCTTGCTTTCTCTGACAGACTAGAATTCTCTGAAGCTCTTCTACCACCAAGCAACCCTTCTCCACACAGCTCGCTTATTAAAATGTGAAGATATGGACAAGAAAAACACATCACAAAGGTGGCAGAGATAGGCCTGGGGTGTCCCAAATGATCACAAACTCCCAGCCATTACCAGAAGCTAGCAGACAAGTAGGAAAGCTTTCTTGCAAATTTCAGGTCATAGCCTGGAGTCAGCTTATCTGGGCCTCATGCTCCCTGAAATTCGAAGGCAAGTTACAATCAATTTTAACCTGTGTATTTTTGTTTACATGTGCACTTGCCATGGTGAGCATGGGGAGGTCAGGTTGTAACGTGTTTATGTTTGCTTATCTGCGTAGGTATGCACTTTGCCATGGTGAACATGAGATATGGAGGCCATTCCTGAGCTCTGTGATCTTTCTCACAAGTGTCTTCATCTTTTCTCTTACCCTAGATCTCATCTCATTCTGAAAGCACAGCTCCCTAAGCCTGTCTCCTGGGTGGGGACAATTGTGACAAAGGTACTATCAGGTGTAAATTTATGAGACACATCCTAGGTCGTGTTAACAGCCTCTGCAAAGATCCACGGCTGGCTCAGTGCCCATGAAAGCCAATGAGCATCCCATCTGTTAGGAGTTATTAAGGAGGGGTTTGCAGCAGACTCTCGGGAAGGTCTCTGGGAGCAAGCTCTGTGCTGCCTCCATAAGCTAACTGAGGATCCAAAGCTTGGTCTGATAACAGGAAGCCATGTGTGGGCTCCAATGAGGTTTTGAAAATGCACTAAATCCCAAGAAAAATACACAAGCCATTACTGTATTCAAGGTAATTTGTCAGGTGAGAAGAGAACATTTATTTCTGATTCCAGATAAAAAGAAAACTAAATCAATTCATTTGAAGACTTGATGAAGCATTTCAGTCTTTTGTGTTTGCTTGCCCTGGGATCTGGGTAAGATAAGTTAGGCAGAGCTTCCACTCATGCTCAGCAATGAAAATTGGCTGGTTTCACAATCACTGTTCTGGGAGGTCTCCAAAGGAAAAGCAAACTCTGCCATAAAGACAGTCCAAGTTCAGATGAACAAACACCGCCTCTCCTTGGAGGCCCTGCTGCCTTTCCAGGGAGTTTCATATAGCGGATAGCTCTAATTTATTTCTTTTTTATTTAATTAAATGAAATGTCTTGCTCAGGTAGCTTTGTGGACTTTGAAGAGTCACACAGATCCAACTCTGGTTTTGTAGTGAATTACTCTCTCTGCTATACAGGGTTTCCTACAAAGCAAAGAATACTGTCATTATCACACAGCCACTCTCCTCCAGCCCCTTTCCCCTTTATTACAACAAAGCAAACAAATAAAATACCTAAAATTCAATTCTCTTGTAGGAATAACTGGGCACTGGATATTAGTATCTCTTTTCAAACCTATTCTGTACCAAAGGAGGGCTGTGTTACAGTGGGCACTGCTGGGTTGCAAACTCTGGTTTGTTCACTATGTATGTAGTTTTCAGCTCAACATGGTATAGCTTACAGCCTTGAGCGACTTTGAACTTATGTTCTCAAAAGCTCTCTCTGTCTCTGTGTGTGTGTGTGTTTCTGTCTCTTTCTGTCTGTCTCTGTCTCTCTTTGTGTCTCTCTGTCTCTGTCTCTGTCTCCGTCTCTGTCTCTCTCTGTGTGTGTGTGTGTGTTTCTGTCTCTTTCTGTCTGTCTCTGTCTCTCTTTGTGTCTCTCTGTCTCCGTCTCTGTCTCTGTCTCTGTCTCTCTCTCTCTCTCTCTCTCTCTCTCTCTCTGTGTGTGTGTGTGTTTCTGTCTCTTTCTGTCTGTCTCTGTCTCTCTTTGTGTCTCTCTGTCTCCGTCTCTGTCTCTGTCTCTGTCTCTGTCTCTCTCTCTCTTTCTCTCTCTCTCTCTCTCTCTCTCTCTCTGTGTGTGTGTGTGTGTGTGTGTGTGTGTGTGTGTGTAAAACCCCAGAATGTAGTTTTAAAAGTTTTGGCTGATAGACTCTGCTGTGTAGAACATAGAGAAATACTCAGGAACAAACACCAATTACCTGGGAGGATGCAGACATTACAAAATCAGTCAATACAGTTAGCACCAAGGATTTCAGCATCAGTACATCCATCCAATAGCTGCTTGAAAGAAAATATCTTACTCACAGAACAGAGTTATTCCTATTGTGTGTTAAATGTTCTTTAAAATCCGACCACTGGAAAAAAAAATAAAAGGAAGGAAATGGTTGACTGAATGAATTCTGGTGACAAGTTAACAGAGGTTCTTACATTCAGTAGAGTTGTTCTTGTGCGTAGAAACAAGTATATAACCACCGAACTCCTGGGACTTAAAGCTGCCACCAGAACGTGCTGAATCTTACATCTGAAATTTCAATCTCTGGAAATTGCAGGTTTTAAACAGAAGTTGACATGGCTGACTTTCCTAGAAAGCTGAGCTTTTCACCACATCTTGCTGTTTTTGTACTCAGCTTATTCAATATTTGTCATGAAGCATGATATGTGGTACTTCTCAATAAATGTTTAAAACCACCTATTAAGAGATCACACGACCTGAGATGTGATCATATTTAGAGAGAAGATATACATAATATGCAAAAATAATGTCTCTAAATAGAATTATATTTAAAATATAACCATATGGTTTTATTATTCCTCTTCTCAACAATATTAAAGATATTGTAATCTCTAAAAATAAATACTTATGTCATGAAAATGATCAAGAATAAAATAACAATATTTTTGTTTGTTTGTTTGACTAGTATCTTTGTATTTCTTCTCTCTCATAACCATACTTTATTTATGCTCTTTAGATGGGCAAGATCTCTCCTTCTGTCTTCCACAGATGGTAAGAAACCGCAGCAATCCTTCTCCTGGACAACTCAAATCAATGGTATGCATTAATACAGAAGATACAACATCATCCAAGACAAAGGGCCATGAACACCCTGTTCCAGGCCCAGACTTCCTGCCACATGAAAAAGGACCCACTCTGCAGAACAGGAGTCCCTTAAAATCCTCAAGTTACTTGTTTGTGTTATTTTTTTGTAGCTTTCATGAAAATTAGTAGTTTACTTCTTGTTTTCATTTGCAGGATGGAAAACATCTGGTCCATACCCCTAGGTATGAATAACCTTCATATTTTTAAAAGGATTGAGTACTATTTCAAATAACTAAACTCGGGGAGAATTAACCCTCCTCATAGAGTTCTATCACAATACATTTTCATGTGACTATCATCTATGACTTTAGTATAGACACACTTTAAGTTTTCCATGTTCCCTCAAAGTGATGAGCAAGAATTGCTTGTCTTTGTTCAATGCTAACAACAAAAGAATCATCCCAATATACTCAAAAGATGCACATTCATACATCCCAATGCTCTAGTATGCATTCCTGGACAGGCATTATTTTTATGATGACAGAATTCACCTTGGTTCCTGTGAACGTTGTCTAGTTTATGCAGAGCTTGGACACATAGTAGGACAACACTAGCTTTGAACCATGAATGTGGTTATAGGGAAATAACTAACATTTTTTTTAATTTTGTATGTATTGTATTATCTTTAAAGGATAGTTCTGATTAATGAGCCTTAAGCCTGTGCCTTTATTAAAAAGCATGATATAAATGTTGACATTTCAATAAATAGTCATCTAAATCTTCTTGCTAACTCTACTACCTGCAAAGATGAGTCACACAAGCAAATAGCTCAGCCAGCCTTCTCACTTGTTGTCCACACTTGAAAAGGTCAAGTATGCAACAGAACTCTAAGAAGACTGGTTAGACTGTGATGCAACATCCTCTTAATTAAGAATAAAGGAAAGTTTAATATTTCATTAAGTCATAAAACAAAATGGAATTTTTAAGTTCTCATAAAGAATTTTCTCTGCCTACATATTTTTCATTAGTATTCAATATTTGGACTTGAAATAATATTATAGTTCAGATAATAGAGTGTTTAATTTTTAATTGTTTTGCAATGTAAAAGCTCCCTCTTCTGACCATGTGGAGAAGGTCATCACACAATTCCCTCTTGTGTGTTCTGTGTAGTTCTTCATGTTTACATTTCCCAGACATATAGTCTGTTAAAAGCTGTTATCTAATCCTAACAAGTATATAAGCTAAATCAACATCTTATATAAAGACACATTTTGTACTTAATTCCTGACCTGAACAGCAACTGCAAATTTTAAATGATTTAATTTTTCTCCAAAGTTATAAGTCATACTTCTGAGAAAATTAAAATTCTTTATTTTATTTTTGATCTACATATGCATTTTGCTACAAATACTCCATTAGGAATCACTAATTTTAATACAGATATTTGGGGTTTTATTAAAACTTTTATTTTATAAATAAGAGGTGGATTCATCCTCAGAGTATTACTCTAACTACTAGGGTCTTTGAAGCTACAGCTTTCACATCTGCATAATAGTCTTAACTAACAGCATAAACTGTTTATTGACAGTAGTTCTAGTGAGGCAGTAATTCCACTCTTAGGCATATACTCAAAAGATGCACATTCATACAACAAGGACATCTGTTCAACTATGTTCTTAGCAGCATTATTTGTAATAGCCAGAAACTGGAAGCAACCTAGATGCCTCTCAACTGAAGAATGAATGGAGAAAATGTGGTACATTAACACAATGGAGTACTACTCGGTGAGATAAAAAAACAATGGAATCTTGAATTCGCAGGTAGCTGGATGGAACTAGAAGAAACCATCCTAAGTGAGATAACCCAGTTACAAAAAGACAAATATGGTATGTACTCACTCATATATGGCTTTTAGACATAGAGCAAAAGATTACCAGCCTACAATCCATACTGTCAGAAAAGCTAGGAAACAAGAAGGACCCTAAGAGAGAAATACATAGTCCCCATGGAGAAGGGGAAATAGACACAATCTCCCAAGCAAATTGAGAGCATGGGGGGAGGGGAGAGGGAATTAGGGAGAAGAGGAGGGCAGAGATGGCCATGAAAGAGAAGGAAGATTGAGTCTGGGAAAGAATAGAGGAGAACAAGAAAAGACATACCATAATAGAGGGAGCAGTTATAGGTTTTTAAGATAAATCTGGCACTAGGGAAATATCCAGAGATCCACAAGGATGACCCCAACTAACAATCTAAGCAATAGTGGAGAGGCTACCTTAAATGCCCTTCCCTAATAATGAGATTGATGACTGCCTTATATGCCATCCTAGAGCCTTCATCCAGTAGCTGATGGAAGCAGAAGCAGACACCCACAGCTAAACACTGAGCTGAATTCCTGGAATCCAATTTCAGAAAAGAAGTGATGAGCAAAGGGGTCAAGAACAGGCTGGAGAAACCCACAGAGACAGCTGATCTGAACAAGGAGGGGGCTCATGGACCTCAGCCTGATAGCTGGGAAAGCAGCATAGGACCGACCTAGACTCCCTGAATGTGGGTGTTAGTTAGGAGGACTGGGCAGTCTATGGGGCCTGTGGTAGTGGATCAGTATTTATCCCTAGTATATGAATGAATTTTTGGAGCCCATTCCACATAAAAGGATACTACCTCAGCCTAGACACATGGTGTGTGTGGGGGGGGGGGAAGAGGGGGCTAGTCCCTGCTCCAAATGATATGGCAAACTTTGAAGACTCCCCATGGAAGTCTGCTCCCTGGGAGCAGAAAGATGATGAGATGGGGGATGATGGGGGGAACAGGGGAAGACAGGAGCATTCAGAAACTGGGACTGACATGTAAAACAAGCTTGTTTCAAATTTAAAGAAAAAAAGAGAAAGAAAACATGAGATTATTTTAAATACGTATTTTTTTTTTTTTATTTTAACTTGAGGCAACTGAAAATGAAATTTCTGGGTCAAAACCCACCAAGCATTATGAAACTGACAATAACTCACCTTTCTGAAAATTCTTGCAGAAACATAACAGGAACCCACAGTTCCATTGCCAGTTCATGAGTTCTGTCAATGTCCTCAAACGTTCTTAGGACTTCTGCTATCTATTGAGTTATAAAACTTGAAATGTTATTACATAATTACATTTCATTAGAATGACAGAAAATGTGTTTCTCTAGTCTGTGGATTATTTCTATTAGTTTTCAGTAAGTTAACTCCAGATGTCTTTCAATATATGCTCAATAAAATGTTCAAGATTTCCCACTATTTTTCAGTAGATTTTATTTCATTTATCATATTCCTGGATTAATTAAATATTTTACTCTGTTCTTACCTGTTTTATAATTCAGTCCTTAATATTTCATTTAGTCAAATCTATGTAACTATAAATATACATATATTTGTGTATTTGTCATTATTTTATAGTGTTATTGTTTTAGTATTAATTTTGTCGCATGACATAAGGACAAATACTACTTTTATTTTCCTAATACTTAACTCTAAATAATGCTTAAAAATCAACATTTCTCCTATTGATTTTTATACCAACTGGATTACTTACCTACTAATGTCTGTTTGTCCTTGTTTCTGCTTATCCTGGTGTTCTTTATTGATTTTCTACATAGTCAGCTGTGGTACTCATTTTTATTGGTCTAGTATCAAAAACTCTTTTCACCATTTCTTGCTCTCAAAATATTTTTGTACTTTTTGCACACAATGATTCTGAACTTTAGCTGGAATTACATTTTATTGTTGCAAACTGACATCTATACAATGTTTAGTATGACCATGAAGAGACACTATGAATTCTTATTATTTAGTGATCGTTCAAAACAAAATCAAGTTTTCTGTATGTAAACATTCC
This sequence comes from Cricetiscus sungorus, assembly GCA_030556225.1. NCBI lineage: Eukaryota > Metazoa > Chordata > Mammalia > Rodentia > Cricetidae > Cricetiscus > Cricetiscus sungorus. Next base: position 28,021,590 of record JANBXA010000367.1, on the reverse strand, counting down.
TACACATATTGATAATTAGAAGATCCACTCAGCTCTTTCATAGCATTAGTAAGCTCTTCAATTTTTAGTTATGTTTTTAATGGAGCTACAGCAAAACTCTAGCTACCCTCTCCTGGCATTACTTCCAATTTATTATTAAATTCCAAATGTCCACAGAGAAAGCATAGGTCATGGCCCTTCATAAGTTTCCATGTTTTATAACTGTTTCTTTGTACTCAGAAAGTGGTTTTCATGAAGGCTAAACATTTCTTCCACTCAGAAAATGATCTGTTTTGTATCTTCAAACGATTCTATTTATTCAGAGAGACAGTGATATCTCTGTTACAACCCCAGCCCTGTGGTCTGTTAGGCTCATGTGTTTTCTGTGCAGTAATTAGAATTTTTTCAGGGGTTTTAGTCTTGCATTTTATTTTTATTTATTTTTTTAAATTTTCTCATCTTACTTAGCTTCCTTTTCTATTTGTTTATTTATTTGTATTTTGCTTTCAAACACTTGATCTGTCTCAGTTTGACAGGGCTGTGTGTCATCTTTCCAATCTTATATACAAAGTCTACCTTGTATTATATTTTACTGAAGTCATAACATAGGTATTGCCCCAATATACTCCACTTTCTGCAGTACATCATGAAAGGTAGCTCTTTTCTGGTATGCTGAGTTGCATTGTTTTTCCTTTTTACAGGGTAGCATCTTTTCACGGGTCTCTCGTTGGCTATTTGTATTCCCACACTCTGAAAGGGTGGTGGGCTCCCTCTGCCTGTTCTTGCTGAGTGGGAAGACTTGCCCTTGTGTTTCTGATTTGTCCATCTGCTTGAAGTTAGAAATCCAGATTTTATTCTGAGAAGGTTTTTTAATGCTGATGGCTTAAATTTTAGTTTAGTGTGAAATTATCTGCCTGTTTTAGTTCGGGCTCCTTTTGATATACTGATAAAGATTATGACCCCAAAAACAACTGGAGGAAGAACGGGTTTTCTTCACCCCACATCTTACATCCCACCACTAGAGGAAGGAATGATACAGAGGCCATGTGGGACCCACTGATCCACTTCCCATTGTGGGCTTAACCTGTCTTCTTAGGCACCCAGGACCACCTCTCCAGAGGCGGCTCCGCACCAATCAAGCAAAGCACCAAGGAATTTCTCACGGGTCAATGTGGTTAAGAACATTTTCTCAAGTGTTTCCCTCTTCTAAAGTGACTCCAGTTTGTGTCAAATTGACATATAATTAAACAGCATAGGGCATGACAGAAACAAAATGTAGAGTGAGTCACATTAAGGCTCTCTCAGTGTGGCCCATAGTGCACCTTTCTGTATCCACGATTGCACTTTTCCTGGTGGCTAGGATATGTGTTAAATGTGGACTTGTCCGTAAGAAGATACATGTTCAGGGGAAATGATGCTTAACCATCAGAAGGTCCCTGCCCTTCCCCTGGTGCCTATGCACTGGAGACTCAGAGCGCCCTCTAGGGTCTGCCTGACGTTGTTGTTGTAGGCCCAGGGGTAGACGTGCTGCCAGGATTCACCTTCCTAACTCCTACTTGGTGTCATCTTTTCCACGAGAAACATTGTGAAACAGCTTTGCTTGCTTGTTTTTCCTTCAAAATAGTCCTAGTTGCCCCCTAATAAGTGAAAACTAGTTTCTCTCCCAAGGCTGTCCCCCTTCTTTAGCTTTTTAGCAGTAACACAATTCATCCTCTTATTTTATAACCATTTGGCCAAGAATAAGAATGAAATACCTGAACTCCTTCAAATCCCATCTTACCAAATGTCATTCATCTAATTCTCCTCCAGCCCCCTGTATAGTAAGGGATTTGCCCTTTGAAGTTAAAACAAATTCAGCCGTCCTCACAGCAACAAAGTGATTTATTTTCATTTCTTATACTATATGTGCACTTGTCTTTACAACTTGTGAGGTTTTTGGGGTTTTTTTGTTGTTTATTTGTTTGTTTTTATGAGTAGGGTGGTAGCAACTGCTCCAGATGCTTCCAAGCTCTCTCTGGCTTTGAGGCTGAAATCTCTTGGCACAGAGATCTCACACAGACAGGATCTGCTCTGATCAGGCCAATGCAGGCTTTCTATTGAAGCCTCTCACTCACCATTTCCTTGACTATATCGGATGTGAATAGCATGCACTTTGCAAAAGCTATTTTCCTCTGTCCCCAAGATAGTAAGGATGTATTCATAAGGTTAGGATCATAGTTTGAGGCTGCCAACCACAGTGGCCAAGTGAATCAAGTAGCATTCATGCATATTCATGTGAGGGAAGTTGTGAACTTTTCATCATAAATAAAGTAACCTGGTTGGTGATCTCTAGATACTTAAATTAAAAGAAACCTCATCACTGTGGAAGTTTCCAGCACAATTACAAAGAGTAAAGTATGAGTGGAATGATTCCTCAAAGACTAATATTTTCAGAAAATAGTTATTATGCCATTTGGTAGATGTGCAAAATCTGCTTCCAAAAGCACCAGCACCGCTGGCTGCCCTCCACAGCCATTTAAATATTATAATTAATTACCTGCTGGATGTGCAATAACACACCAAGTTTGCTTCAAGACATCTCTGCCCTAAAGAAGATTTTGTTTGGAAGGAGCAGCTGAGAACTGTGACAGCTAGCTCCATCCCTAGGGGCAATTTAAAATTACCCCAAGTCCAACCTTAATAAAAAAATGTTCTGAGCAGTTTCTCATGTGTGAAAATAGTAGAGAGAAGGACATTTCAGCATAATCACTGCATTCAAGCCGAAGAACACTGACTGCAGTTGAGGGGGAGGGGGCTCGCTGCATCCTTCCATGGTAAGGATCTGCCTAAGCATCCCCCACCCCCCTCCCCACACACACACACACACACACACACACACACACACACACACACACACACACATCTCTGTTAGAGACACCAAAGACAATGGAAAAAACATACATCCTTCAACTCTTACTCTGAAAAATCAGATTAACCAAAAGAAAAAAGCAAGATTTCCAGCTCATGATGATACGGTGGCTAGACAAACCCTGAACAGCAAAGCAGTCAATTGACTGGAGACATTATGGGTAGATAGGGTAGGCGGAGGGAACTGGAAAAGAGTCCCGATAAGACTAAAAGTCAATTAGAAGAAACAAAGCATGTGAAGAAAAGTCAAGAGGGTGAGAAAAGACCAGAGAAGGTTTAGATTTTTCAAACCTGTTCAAGTTTCCAAGGAATAGAAAATGGGCCTTATCAATTAATCCAATTTTAATCTCATCCTTCAGTGCATGGAAGTGGCCTGTGTGGAAATAAATGAAGATGGAGCAACACCACCACCAGTAACAACAGAGCTGTTATACCCAAGTTATAACTGTGTCATCTGCCCTCAGAAATCTCTAAACAGCAACAGGAGAGCCAAGTGTGCTGAAACAAAACAAGCAGATCTATGGCTTTGGATATTAGTAGCTTCGTGCCATTAAGAGGTGAGTGGCCTTGAAGCAGCATGCTCTCTAAACCAGTCTCCTAAGGTAATTGTGTAGAACAAGAAACACTATAAAATCACAAATAATATAACAGAGAGTTAGAAGCATGGGCTTGTGTCCCATGCCATCAATCAAAGGTCCTATATTTGGTTTAGAACAATGAACTGCTAGCAAATAGCATTTTCTGGACATGCCAGGGTCATGTCACACATGACTTCATGTAGTGACTTCATGCTGTTGTGACTTCATGCACCAGATCTGCAGCAAGGTCAGCTAGCTAATCTCAGAATAGATGAGTTTGCTCTTAACAAGCTCCAGCCTTAGCAACTATCAGCAACTGAAGGCTGCTGGGGAAAAGCACATTTGGTTTTCTACAGGGATGTGGCCCCTAAAGCCTACTCAATCTACATCCCTGCACATATGAGCCTGTTAAGTGGACACAGTAGACTTCAAAAACGAGCACATAAAGTAAAATGTGAACAGGTAGGCTAGGAGAGGAAATAGGGGGATAAGGAGAGGGAGAGGCACATTTTACCAAAATATATTATACGCATGTGTAAAATTATTAATCAGTAACATTCTGTTTGTACCTCTATTGAAATTGATAATAACGATGTTTTTGAACTTCCATTCTATTTGTGAAGTCCAGACATCCCTTAGAGCAGAGGAGAGACTATCAGCATGATGACTGCTGTCAGCTGTTCCTTGCTTTGTGCCATCTGCTGCCCCTTGTTCTGTTTTCATACTACACTGACCATGCTCCATGAGTGTCTCAGTCAGTGTTCTCTTGCTGTGAAGAGACACAATGACCATGGCAACTCTTATCAAAGGAAGCATTTAATTGGGCCTTTATTACAGTTTCAAAGGCATAGCCCATGATGAACATGGCAGAGCTGAGAGCCACTGGACCTGAATTAGGCTTTTGAAACTGAAAATCCCACTCCCAGCGGCACATTTCCTCCAATAAGTACACACATGCTCCAAAAAGTCCACACTTCCTAATCCATCTTAAGTATTTAAGTATTTAAACAGATAAGCCTATGGTGAGCATCTTTATTCAAAAATTCAAGCCATGAATTTATGCTTTTTCCCCTCATTCTGCTCTCTAGATACCCATTGTCTAAATCCAAGGGGGTAGATGATGTTACAGGTATAAGAATAAAAGCTGGAGAAGGGCTTGGGGTGAGTGGTCCCGGGTGAGTGGGGTCCCAAGGTAAGGGACCACCTGGGAGAGCATAGAAGGTTCCATAGCAAGTGGACAGGGGTCTGCTTTTAAAGGGGTCCTTTACACCTGCTTGCAGACTAGTGTCCATGGAACCCTGGGCTCACCAGAGCACTGCCTGAGTGCATCTGCCAGGTGACAGGGGCAGGCCAGCGTAATGCCTGAGTCCTTACAGATGTGACTAGCTATAGTTCCTCCATTTCTCCCACACCTACCAGAAAGTCCTTTCTTCCATAATGACAAATCACTGCTAAGAAAGACGTGCTCTTCATTCAAACAACACTGTCTTCTCCTTGCCCAACTAACCCAGAAGCTAATGCAGATTTCTAATGACAAATCTCCATTGCCTTGCTGTCCATATTTGCAAAAAACTGAATAAAAAAGTCTTCCCAAGGCTTTTATAACTATCCCTTCATTAAACATTCCCTCTTGATACACTGTCTACAAGCTACATTTATCATGGAGCTTTATTCTTCCAACTATATGTTTTACTTTTTTCAAAATTATTTATCAGGTAGTTGTTTAGAATTATATGAGGGCATGACTGTAATAGCACAAAGATGTGTAAGACACAGTCTAGAGGTGTCCTCGAAAGTATATAAGCCCCATGTGAGTTGGACACATCCACTTGTGCTCTCGATATCATAACTTGTGATTGAAAGGAGCAAGGGTCACAGATCTAATTCCTGCTTCTATGAATGTGGACCGTATGTGCACCCTTCAGAAAGCAGCTCACCCAATGAAGTAGAGGCTTTGTTTAAGTTTACAGTCTTTACACAACAAAGAACTATTTGTGAAGAGCATCCAAGCAAGGGCACTTAGGACATGTTAGCAGTGTAGACTGGTTTCCATGACACCATTTAAAAAGGTGCTTCCATAGTCAAAATGGTGTCAGTGGGTATGAGGAGGTGGTGGCAGAAAGGTAACTTTGTAGTTGGTTTTCACTCTTTACTCTTTGGAGACCCACCATCAAGCTTCCAAATAAATACATGGAGATTCATTCTTAATTCTAAATGCCCGGCCTTAGCTTGGCTTGTTTCTTGCCATCTAACTTGTGGCTCTGGGTCTTTTCCTTTTCTTACTTCTGCATGCATCTTCTTTACGTCTTCCTCCGTGTCTTGCTGTGTACCTGGATGGCTGGCCCCTGCTGTCCTCTCCTTCCCTTGTTCTCTTGCTCTTTCTTCTCTATTCCCAGACTTCTCCTTGGATTCATTCTCCCTGCCCATCAGTCCCACCTAGCCTTTCTCCTGCCTTGCTGTTGACAATTCAGCTCTTTACTAGCCCAGTCAGGTGTTTCAGAAAGGCAAAGCATCACAGCTTCACATAGTTAATGTAACATAAAAGAATGCAACACAGTTTTGCATCATTAAAACAAATATTCCCTAGCATAAACATTTCGTTAAGAGCAGTTTTCCTGCTGGTCTGGTCCCACAGCCATGCCAGCCCCCCAGATAAAATGCAACATACTTTAAAATAATAATACTCCACTACTGTAGCTGTGTTTCTTGTCCCACCAGGTCCCGCTGCCCTTCTCAGCCACAGATGCTATATTAATTATAAAACTGTTGGCTGATGGTAAGGGCTTCTTATTGGCTAGTTCTGTCTTAATTATTAAATATCACCACTAATCTATGTATTTCTACATGGCCTTATCTTCACGGTCTCTCTCTGCCTACCTTTTTCAGAATTTTCCTTGTCTCGTAGCACCGCCTATCTTCCTGACTCTATTGGCCAATCAGTGTTTTATTCATCAACTGATAAGATAGCCATATACACAGAAGGACACACCCATCATTCCACAAATGACTTGGCCAGCAGAATCATCTGGAATTGATGAGCAGGAGAGGACAAAGAAGAGTGGTGAAAAGCAACTAACTTTCTGACCACTTACAAAGTCTCTGATATCTGGAATCCTATCAGGTAGTAGCTAACATCAAAGGTTCCCATTTTACTAGATCTAATCATTATGCCTTTCACCTGTGTTCTCTACAACCTGGGTTCAATGATTGGTCTTTGCTCATAAAAGCAATTCCTTCATAAGTTTCCAATCCCCGTGTCTTATTTACCATTTTATTGCTATGAAGAAACACCATGACCAATGCAACTTATAAAAGAAACATTTAATTGGAACTTACTTATACAGTTTCAGAGGGTGTGTTATCGGCAAGTTGAAGACAGCATGATCAAGTGAGCATGAGACAGAGAGAGAGAGAGAGAGAGAGAGAGAGAGAGAGAGAGAGAGAGAGAGAGAGAGCAGAGACAGAGACAGAGACAGAGACAGAGAGTGCGTGTGCGGGTGCCTGTGTGTGTATGGAACCTCAAAGCCCGCCCCTAGTGACACATCTCCTCCAATAAGGGCACACTTCCTAACCCTTCCCTAACACTTTCACCAACTGGAGACCAAGTATTCAAATGAGCCTATGGGAGTCACTGTCATTCATACCACCACAGCACACACGCTCCTTATTTTATGTATAAATATAGCTAGCAGATTTTGTGATGGACCCAGATTTCTTTAAAGCTGACATATTACTATAAGCCAATTAAATAACAGTCTTAAGGCTTTAATAAGTCTATTGTTAGTTTTCCAAAGCATCAACTTACTAAATATTACTCAACAAATGCGATGAGAATTCAGCCTTGTTTTGGGATCTTGACCTTCTGTTTTTGGTTTAATCTTACTGTGGCCTTTAGTAATAAATGACTTTATTTGTAACTCTAGGCCCAACTCAATTAATTTCCTAATTAAGGGATTAATATTAACTGTGCATTATGATGCCTACATAACAATGCATATTTTGGATTGTTCTCTTTAAAGGAAGGGTTACTGCATGGTTTTAAAATAAAAACCCACAGTTTTTAGTATTTATTTACCATAAATTGACTGGAATTGAGTGGAAGAAAACTTAAGCCTAATTGCTTCATTGATACTATTTCCATGTGTATCATATTTTTTTATTAACATCGATTTGAGAAACTATAATTTGGTTTCACATTGAATCAATAAAGAATAATATCTGCATCAGGATTCCTGAGTAATATCACAATTATTACATCATCGAACACAGAACACTGTCTTTCCATTCTCTCCTTTGTGTTTTCAAGCTTCTGTGTCTCACTGCACTGTTTAGCCTGTTTGGAATTCATGTGACATTTTGCATGGAACAGAGTGTGAAATGCCACTTCCCATACTGCTACCTTATAAATTATTCAGCCCTGCTGTTTATCAGGCAGCTTCTGCTGATGGATAAGAAGTCACCTCTTGCTTGCTGCACACATCCAGAGGCTTCAACAATCAAATGAGGTGTGTGGCCAGCTAACAGAGTAAAGAGAGCAGCTTGGGTTATGATTCCTCCATATTGAAACAAATCACGCCAGCTTACTTGTAGTACAATAGCAAAGGTTTACTTGCCGGGATGGAGAGCTGAGAGAATGATTCACACTCTCAAAAATGCACAGTGTAAACTTTATTTTTTTATTTTTTTTTTTTTTTGTTGAGTGGCCATGTTGTCATTAAGCAAACAGGAGCCTTGTCACCTTTGCATGGCACCTTTGTCAAACTGCCACCACTATAATTATCAGGAAAGTCCTTGGTTTATTTTTGATTTTTTAAAACTGTAGCAACATTCCTGTCTGCATCATCTTGTTATCAGAATGTGTTGTTCCATAATTTGGGGTGTCTTCTTTCCACTGGGGCCAGGTTTTGCTATGACCATTATCTGTTCTGGAATATCCCATTTTAGAATGTAAGGTAATGAATCTGCTAGTAAAGTTACGATCACATCTTTAAACACTTGATGTTTTACTGGATGACAATTTGAAATTAATAGCAGGACTAAGACATTATTTCTGATCAAGGGCCACTGAACCACATACTTATTTGGTTTATGATTTTTGGTCACAGTCCATCATGGAGGGAAGTCAAGACAGAGATTTGAAGGAAAGTCCTTCATATTCCATGTACCGTCACATGTGTCTAAGAAGCTCACCACATACTAAGAGAAGAGAAGGAACTATGGAGGACAGACACTGCTTTCTATTTGGCAGGCAGGCTCAGTTAGCTTTCTTACTCAGTTCAAACCACTTTCCTATAGAATGGTGCCATACACAGGGGCTGGCCCCTGCTCCATCCATTAATAACCCAAACAATCCCTGCAGGTGTGCCTATGGGCAATCTGATCTAGGCAAATATGTAAGCGTGAGAATCCCTTCTCAGGTAACTCTAAGTTGCATCATGTTGATAATCAAAGTTAACCAGGACTTATACTGTAGTATGCATAATTGGTGGATATTTGGCCCCGATTCTTTTCACTCACTGGGACACCTCCCTTTTCTCATAAAACCATTCAGTGCTCTTTCTCCATGCTCAGAGGCTCCTGCCCCAATTTAATTTTTCCCTTTACCACAGACTTGCTAAACAAGACAGAAGGCAGAAAAGGCAACTGCTTGGAAATAGTCTTATTTGGGGTTTATTCCTTTGTGCAAACATCAGGACTCTGAGGAGACCAGCCTACAGCACATCAGATACATGCAGCTGGGTTTCATCAACCAAACTCGGCATAGATATACAACCTACAGCTAACCGCAGACATCTAAGTGAGCAAAGCCAGTGTCAATGAAGCAGAGAAAGGCCCTTCTGCCTGGACAGGATGGATCCTGTTGGCAAATAAGAAATATTTTCTTTTTGGTGTATATCGAGGGCTTTATAGAATATTGCAAGACAGACACTAAGTGATAGGCCGTACAAGATATTTTTTAAACTATGTGATTTATGTACCTATATGTGTATATATATATATATATATATATATATATATATATATATATATGTGTGTGTGTGTGTGTGTGTGTGTGTGTGTGTGTATGTATATATATATATATATATATATATATATATATATGGAAATATTGATACAAATGATATAAGTATTATTCTATTCAAACCTTTGTCTAGTTTAAAGTACAAAACAGATTAGAATTGAATTAATTTTATATGCCATTCTTGTAAGAAAATTAATGCTATATGCTTCTTATATAAGAACCCGAACACATAATTATTCTTCTATTTAAAGGTACACAGTTATCCTTAAATTACTACATACTATATGAGACATCACCAGATCAACTCAGAAAACTAAGGAACCAACTTCAGTGTGTGAGAGCTGCCGTAGGGAATACGAGGTATTTAGAGGAAAGTAGTATCTCCACCGGTTCTACTCTGTCTTCTGACCCGAATGAGAACTGCAGTTTCAGAGGTCAGCACATCCACCTGCTGTAGTGGAACCCTGAAAACACTGCGCTCACCAGCAAGCAGCTTTATAATTGTCACCCTCACTCAAAGACTGGGCTGCAAAGATGGCTCAATGAGTAAAGTCCCTGCCACAATGATCCGAGTTACGACCCTGGACTCCACATGGTAGAGGAGGAAAACTGACTCCTGAAAGTTTTCCTCTGACTTCCACCATCAAGCATGGCATGCACATGTGTGCACACCATAAACAGTCAAAATTTCAAAAGAAGAAAAGAAGACCATGCCCGTAAGTTACTTTCCTTGCTGCTGTGACAAAAACACCTGCCGGCTGAAAGTAAAGCAGAGGAGGAGGGGTGACTTGGGGTCACTGGTTTGGGGGACACAAACAGTCAGGGACACAGTGTATCAGGTTGAGGAAAGCACGGCGGCAGATGTGTCACATGACTGGTGACGTCGTGTCTGCAGTAAGGAAGCAGAGTGATGAAATCTGGTGCTGTACTCTCCTTTTTATGTAGTCTCAGAACCCAGCCCATCACCAGGGCGGGATCGTCGCTGGAAACGCACAGGCATGCTCAATGGCATGTCCCCTACAATATTCTGAATTCCACCACTATTATAATGAGACCCCAGAATGTGAGAAGCATCGCAGAAGATGCAGACAAGTGGGCTTCAGTTGCCCTTCACCGGAAGAGAAATCAAAGCAAATTGTAAGATAGTACACCAGAGAAGACCCATGTTCCTCCTCCCCGATATCTGTGAGTAGTAACTTGGTCCTCTGCAAAGGACAAGGCCTGCCCGATAGCTATTGTCTGAAGTGTCTTAACTCTGATGGGGCCTGTTTACAACCCTGTATTACATCTTCCTCTTGGCACTTTGACACTAGAGACAAATATTTTAAATGTGTATGGCTTCGTTACAGCCTTGATTGTATGAGAATGTGGAAAGAAACAATTCTATTACTGTCAGGTATGGTCTTAAAATTATAGCTAATGGGGAAATTAGAGTATCATGCTGAGGTTTTTAAAGATGCGCAATGTAGACCAGGAAATTCATTGGGGAGACCCACTGGGAAGCTGCCCAGACAGTGGTGGGACTGAGTGTCTCAGCACTCCTGTCTGTGGTAGGAAAGGTTGGCTATTTAACCATTCCTCTGGCCTAATATTCCAGTGCATTTTAGAATTATTTAAAAAGGGAAGCCAGAGGTGAGGGTATGGGTAGAAAATGGAAAAACCAAAAATAAACAGAGTGATAAAGAAAGAATACATACTTAGAAGAAGACCAAATATAAAATTTAAAAACAACAGGAAAGCATGTAGTGTAACACAAATCATTAAAACCCCAATAATATCACCAAATCAAATTTTAAAAGTGTAACCAAAAGTGACTTGTTATAATTTTTGTATGAAATTAAATAATTTCATTTCAAATAAATTAAAAACAGTGATTTTAAAAGGAGGTAAAATTCAGAAGAGAGAAGCCCAAAGCTCAAAGAGTAATAATAATAAAAAAAAATAATAAGAGGAATGGAAAATAACTGAAGGAAACAGTGTGTTTCAAGGAAATATGACATCATAAGGCTGCAATGAGAAACTAGGGCAGAATAGAATGTTAAAGACATATGGGAGCTCAGTCAGTGTTCAAAGGGAAGAAGCTGGGATGAGTTGAGAAGCACATTGCAGGCTGTTCAGGGACTCCTGTGAACATTTGGCACAGTCTGCCCACTGCCTCTGCCCCTCGCAGACAGAGAGTAGCAAACCCTCAGGAAGAGGTGTAAGTGCCCTGTTCTAATGGCCATGTCGCCTTTTGTCTTTGCCATAGTTTGTTCAAATATTCAGTAGCCAGCATCTGTCTCAAATGGATAAGCGCCATATCTCATGGTTTGGATTTGTCAGAAATAAACTTCTCAAATACGGCTCCAACTCTTTTACCCTGAGATTTACATGATTCTTTACAAATTACTGAAAAATGAAATTCAAACAAGTCTGTCAAATAAAAGTCATTTAAGCTTAACAGCAAATAACTGTTAAGCAGATAACATTCTTCCTGTCGGAACAATTCTTAAATAGCTCAGTCTTTGCATTATTTTAAGATGGATTTGATTTGGAGTGAAATGAGCAGGAAGCTTCACGGGAATTCGTCTGAAGAGCTCATGTGATTTCCTTCTGCTGTATCAATAGTCTGTGATGGATGCATTCTATTTGAGGAGTACACATACCTCTGGTTCAAGTGTCTCACCAAAAAGCAGTTTGACAGCTAAATTTGAGGCTTGAAAAAAAACTATCAGAAACAGGAAAAATAGAACAGCTCCCAACTTTTCAGTAAGCCAAGCCTACTGTACCTTTACATAATTGTTATATTGGATATTTTTGGCATTATGATCAATGCTTAAAGAAACATGCACATGTGCCTTTTATTTTGAGACCAATTTCTTTACCACTACAATGAAGGAATTAAAAATAAAAATTATTCTTTACTTTTTAAAAATGAAAATTGTCTTTTTGGGTTAAAAATTCATGATTATAGTAGGAAAAGAAATAATTAATATTAAGTAAAGACATGTATGCCATCTTATTCCAATCAATTATGAATACATATGGTTCATATCAATTTGGGGTTTCATTGTTGTTCTTTTATTCACCCGTGATCTTACCAAATAGTTCAATAACATTTGGACTCACATTTTCCCTCCTTTTGCCTCTTGAGAGTTGAGATCAAACCCATGTCACTATGCATAAATGTAGTTTTACAGACATGTTTTATACATATGAGAACATACTTGTAATAATGCAATAATCTTTTGTTTCACATTGCTTTCTAGATATTTATATTTGGTTACATGTGCATATGTGTGTCTTTATGGGGTTATGTGAACATGAGTGTGATGCCCACAGGAGCCAACAGAGTCAGATCCTTGGAACTTGAATTAGAGGTGTCTGTGGGTCACGTGACTTGGAGTCTGGAAATGAACTGAGTTTGTTAACTAAACTGAGTTCGTCTGAAAAAGGGATGCATGCTCTTAACCCCTGAGCCACTCATAGGCCAGCCTTCTTCCATGATCCTTTTTAGTAACAGCTTCCACTTATTGTGTGAAAGAGATTGTATTTTGATTTCATGAATTATAAATTATAACCACTCAACCAATCAGTAAATTTAAAATCATCATATATTTTCTGCTTTATGAGTAATTCTATACTCATCCTTGAACATATCCTATCGAATTTATTTTTTAATAATTGCTAGAATGTAAATTTTCTATTGCAAGAAGTAGGGATACTCTCAATCTTAGTGAGTATTAGTTTGAAAGCAACTGATTAAAACTTTTAAAACTTCCTTGGGTTTTGTCTGGATATAATTGACAATGTACTGCAAATTAAGGATCATCACTTACCTGCTTGCTTAGCAAATATATATTCACTGCTATGAACCAGTCACTAGTATAGCTGGATTGTGATGCACCATATGCTAAGGTGCAATCAGAAAACTAAGCCTTCCCTTTGGCACATTTGCATAAAGAATCAAAACCAATAAATAAACAGATAAATAACACCAGATGAGAGTGTGACACATGCTAAATGGTAACGGCCTTGAAGAAAAGACAAAGTAAAACAAGGGAACCCTAGCGCAGGTAAATCGTTAAACAGATTAAATCACAGCAGCGAACGTGTGTGATAAAACAGCAGCCACAATCAGGAAAAAAAGGCACCACTCTGCATCACAGGGATGGTATTCAAGATTTGCCCACTAATGGATAACTTTAAAAAATATGGCAAAATCGTGAATCTTAGATTGCTAAAAATGAATACATATTAAATATTGTTTTTCATTTAGTTAATGAAGTGATAAGGTTTTATACTGCAGCATAAAAATCACGACAGACCCATTCCCCACCCACTCCTCAGAGAGGGAGATGCCTTCCAGGAGGGATCATCAAAATCTGTCAAGTCATTTGGAGTAGGGTCTAGCAATGGGATGGGGAACATGGGAGGGATGGAGGGAAGGAGGGAGAGGGAACTGGGATCAAGGTGTAAAGTAAGAAAAAATATAATAAATAAATAAATTATGGCAGAAAAATGTGAAAATGGATCTACAAGTAGAGATGAGTCTAGCTTTTAAACAAGAATAAGACTCAGTTTTCTCTTCAAACCTATAATGGTTCCCTCTTTTATGACCTCTCTCTCTCTCTCTCTCTCTCTCTCTCTCTCTCTCTCTCTCTCTCTTCTCTTCTCTTCTCTTTCTTTTTTTCTTTGGAAGAGAGGAAGGAGTGATAAGAAAATGGGGACAAGACCAAACTACAGAAACCCACAGAGACAGTTGACTTGAATAAGGGAGAGGTAATGGACCCTCAGACTGATAGCTGGGAAACCAGCATTGGACCGACTCAGACCCCCTGAACATGGGTCTCAGTTAGAAGGCCTGAGCAGTCTAAGGGACCTCTTACAGTGGAACCAGGATGTATCCCTGGTGCACGAAAGGACTTTAGGAGCACATTCCCCAAGGAGGGATACTCCCTTAACCTAGAGGCAAGAGGGAGGGCCTAGTCCCTATTCCAAATGACTTGACAGATTTTGCTGATTCCTCCTGGAAGGCATCACCCTCCCTGTGGAGTGGGGTGTGGATGGGATGGGAGGGTGGTTGGGGGCATGGGAGGAAGGGAGGGAGAGAGGAAGGGAAGGAGGGTCGATATGTAAAATAAGAAAAATAAATAATAATAATAATAAATAATAATAAAGAAAAAGGCCACTGAATCACCAGACAGGTTTGTAATATATCTGTAGACAAGAATTATTCTACTTACCATCATTTATCTGAATTTATCCTGCTGTGACCTAGATCAAAGGCAATGAGAGTCACTGTCTCCAGAGAATTAGAAACAGACATCTTAGACATCTATATACAAAGCATGCTTAGTTTTTGCACCGAAGCACAGAGTTCTCTATTCACTGCTCAATGCAAACTCAAACTATCATTTTCTCACAATAGGTTTCCAAAAGCAGCATTGATTATAAAGAAAGGAGTCTATTGACAGTCCTTACAATGCCAAGTATCTTATGTGGCTTTATTAATCAACAAAGCAAAGCAAAGCATTATATGAGATGAATATCCCTAAGCTAGAAACCTGAAATGCCACAAAACATGAGAATTTTTAGCCTATGACACCAGTAGGAACTGCATACCAAATAATCTATTATTATGGGTCCCAGTCAAAATATGGGCACATTAAAACATTGTGCAATACCTTCAAGCAATGCATATAAGGAGCCTATTAAAACAAATGAAACCTACATTTGGATTTTAGTACTATCCCAAAACCTCTCATATGTATTACAAAATTTTAAAATACTGAATACATCTGAAATCCCAAGCATCTTGGGTAAGCTATGGCCAACCTGATTTTATTGCAATAGGACAAAGAATAATATTAACAAATTGGCACATAAACTTTTGGAATAGTTTGGAAGTATTCAGTTTCATGAGAGGCTCTCAAAGACTGGAATAATAAAGATGATGGGTTTCAAGAAATATCTCTCATAATCAGTAAGTCATTGTGAGTATATTCTTTTAATATGAAAGCAATTGTGTCTCCAAAAACAAAGCTGCTTTGGCTACTTAAAAAAACTTCTCTTTAAACTTTGCTTTTTGATAAAACATATTTTAGCATCAATCTTAAGATTAAAAAAAAAAAGCTGATTTGATCCAAATGAAACAAATGTCAGAGACATTCTTTCTTCCCATGTGTCTAACTCTAGCACTCACATGTTTGTTCTCTCTCTCTCTCTCTCTCTCTCTCTCTCTCTCTCTCTCTCTCTCTCTCTCTCTCTGTCTCTGTCTCTCTCTGTCTCTCTGTCTCTCTCTGTCTCTCTCTCTCTCTCTCTCTCTCTTGAATAGATCAACATCTTAATGAATGTGTAACACAATAAAAATAGCTTCATTGTCTTTGAAAGCCTAACAGCAAGCAATGCAGCTCAGCTCATTTAAAAAATATGCCAATTATGCACATTCCTGGGGACATATTGGTGTATCTCCATTTAAAGGACAAAAGTAGGGAAGTTACTTCTGATGAGCTTAATAACCTTAACTTGATGAGATTGTGGGAGAGTGATGACAAAAACCAGGCAGTATGGGACACAGAGGTGTCCCAGGCAGGCAGGTCAAGTGGGCTCCAGTGCTCCAATCCTTTCAAAAAGTTTGCTTGTGTGTAAAACTGAGAAGAAGCAGGGTTAGTTTATTGTTCATTGTGTGAGAGGATAACGCTGCATGGGCATTCAGTAAATTTTAGCAATTGTGGTTCCTCTACCTTCTCTCCAGTAAGCAGGCCATATAGACAGACACAAAGCCTGGGCAGACAGAGCTTTTGTAAATGGGTCTCTCAGGTTTTCATCTAAAGTACACTGGGGGTCAGACAAGAAAATGGAGTTCATTACACCCAGGGCAGGTGCTCAACACACCAGACAGCTGTCTTTCATTGACCCTCCTGCTGACCCAAACCCCTGTTTCCTCATCCCACGGGGGCTCAGTAAGTACACTTTGCCCTGGCATACCCACTCAGAGTGAAGGAAAAAGACAATAACCCAGATTTCTGTTTGATGCAGAGAAAAGAATGTGGGCTCTGGAGCTAGCAAGGCCTGTCTTCAAATTCTAACTCCTTTTCTGCGTGTGTGATCACTGTGAGGTTTTACTCTTTTGTCCCACACATAAAGAAAATTTTACTCTTTTAAAGGTTCCTGTTAAGGTTAAATCACATATGCCTGCTGGAAGCATCCGGGCTAGAGTCTTTGTTAATACCCATTCTCTTCTCGCCAGACTCTGCCTATTGTTTCCTAACTACTGACAACAATTACTGAGAAAATAGGCCTGTTTCAAAGAAGTTGGATTCCACCTGCAAATGGTGAGGCGGAGGACAGACCCATGTTGGGTGCTTCTTTGTCCTGAAGAATTAACCCTCCCTGAATAGAGATCTGCCCTTTGTGCTCTGCTGTTGGGAAGTAAACTGGTTCCCCTGCCTGATGAGAAGGCCTTTGTTTCCCGGGAACTTCAGCCACTAGGCAATCTAGACTTAAGGCCAGGTCATAAACATATATATATATATATATATATATATATATATATATATATATATATATATATAAGCTTGTTTTACATATCAATCCCGATTCCCGCACCCTCCTGTCCCGTGTTCCTCCCATCCCCCCATCAACACTCATCCCATCCCCTTTCTGCTCCCCAGGGAGAGTGAAGCCTTCCATGGGGAGTCTTCAAAGTTTGTCATATCATTTGGAGCAGGACCTGAGCCCTACCCCATGTGTCTAGGCTGAAAGAGTATCCCTCTATGTGGAATGGGTTCCCAAAATCCATTCAACTAGAGATAAATACTGATCCTCTACACCAGACCCCATAAACTGCTCAGTCCTCCCAACTAACACCACACTCAGGGAATCTGGGTCTGTCCTATGCTGATTTCTCAGCTATCGGACTGGATCCATGAGCTCCCACTTGTTCAGGTCAGCAGTTTCTATGGGTTTCTCTATCCTGGTCTTGAGCCCTTTGTTCATCATCCCTCTGTCTTTGCAACTGGATCCCAAGAATTCGGCTCAGTGTTTATTTATGGGTGTCTGCTTCTGCTTCCATCAGCTACTGGATGAAGGCTCTAGGATGGCAGATAAGGTAGTCATCAATCTCATTATTGGGGAAGGGCATTTAAGGTAGCCTCTCCACTATTGCTTAAGTTGTTAGTTGGGGTCATCTTGTAGATCTCTGGATATTTCCCTAGTACTAAATTTCTCTTAAAATCTACAATGGATCCCTCTATTATGGTATCTTTTTTCTTGCTCTCCTCTGTTCTTTCCCTGATTTAAACTTCCTGCTCCCTCATGCCCACCTCTCCCCTGCTCTTCCTCCTAAGTCCCTCTCCCCACCTCCATGTTCCCAATTTGTTCAGGAGATCTTGTACCTTTCCCCTTATCCAAGGGACCATGTATGTCTCTCTTAGGGTCCTCCTTGTTTCCTAGCTTTTCTGGCAGTGTGAATTGTAGGCTAGTAACCCTTTGCTCTATGTCTAAAATCCATATATGAGTGAGTACATACTGTGGAATTTTGTTTTGTTTTGTTTTGTTTTGTTTTGTTTTGTTTTGTTTTGTTTGTGACTGGGTAACCTTACTCAGAATGGTTTGTAATTCCATCCATTTGCTTGTGAATTTCAGATAACATAGGTTTTTTTCCCCCTAAGTAGTATTCCATCGTGTAAATGTAGCACATTGTTTCCATCCATTATTCAGCTGAGGGGCATTTAGGTTGCTTCTAGGTTCTGGCTATTACAATAATGCTGCTATGAACATAGTTGAACGGATGTCTTGTTGTATGAATATTCATCATTTGGGTTTATACCTAAGAGTGGAATTGCTGGATATTGAGGTAGACTGATTGCCATTTTCCTGAGGAACTGCCATACTGATTTCCAAAGTGGCTGTACAAGTTTGCACTCCCACCAGCAGTGGAGGAGAGTTGCCCTTTTCACAATCCTCTCTAGCATAAACTGTCTTTGGTATTTTTTTTACTTTGGCCATCCTGACAGGAGTAAGATGATATAATAAGAACTTTGAGTCTTTAAATAAAAAAATGAAAGGATATACCAGAAAATGGAAATACCTTCCTGTAGGGAGCCGTTACAAGTACCGCTGGGTAACTGTCAAAACCGTTGGTAGACAGGAGAGATGCGCATGCGCTGGGTAACTGTCAAAACCGTTGGTAGACAGGAGAGATGCGCATACGCTGGGTAACTGTCAAACCCTGGGTCCCTGCCTCTCCCGTGGTGTCATATGGGCCGATGAGCAGCAGCCAGTCAGGGGGTGACACGTCCAAGGCAGAGGCTGCTAGCCTATATAAGGGATGGGTTTTGTGTGTTTGGGGTCTCTCTTTCCTGTAAGCTTATGCTCTCCCTCTCAAGAGCATTAAAGCTTTACTGCAGAAGGATCCTGAGTGTGCCGCATCGTTCTTGCTGGCGAGACGGTAGCGCGGGACACCTTCCATGCTCTTGGATAGGTAGGATCAACACAGTAAAAATGGCAATCTTGGCAAAAGCAATCTACAGATTCAATGCAATCCCCATAAAAATTCTTACTTGAAAAGAAGCTGATGAGAGCTGGAGTAAAAGTTCAGTCATGTAGCTTCTATATGATTGACACATTTCTGCACAGCAAAGACTTTTCTGATTGGGAATATTCTGTTTGTTATTACTCACAAGGGCCATGACAATGGAATGCAAGCCTTGAAACCACACATAGGAGATAACTAAAGTGTGGCACTCAGAGCCCTCCTGAAGTCTCTCTTATGTAACTTTTCCCCAGCTGGCAGCCATTTCTGTGCAATAACCTATAATCATGAGCTTAGAGTCTGTGAGAGAGTTCTCCAAATCTTCCTAAGAGGTTGTCTAACTCTGAGTATTTGGTGATTCCTTGAGCTTTTATTTTATGTCAGAGGAAAGATCAGTCTTATTAGGGATGTTCCCTCTAGCTATTTAGTTGGCCCATATCCCTCATACTTCAGGAAACACAGAAAAGGTCAATAAGTATCTTAGGGTTTCTATTGCTATGAAGAGACACCATGACCACGGAAAATCTTATAAAGGAAATCATTTAATTGTGGTGCCTTACATATCAGAGGTTCAGTCTTTTATCACCATGGTGGGACATGGTGGTGGCATGCAAGCAGATAATGTGATGGAGAGGTATATAAGTGTCCTAAATCTTGGCTTGTAGGCAACAGAACATGGTCTGAGACACTGGACTAGTTTGAGCATTTATAAAACCTCAAAGCCCACCCCCATAGTGACATGCTTCCTCCAACAAAGCCACACCTACTCCAAGAAGGCCATACCCGCTAATAGTGCCCTTTGGGGCCCATTTTCTTTCAAACCACAGTTGGCATTCCACATTCTGGCAAAGCATAGTTGGTGCCATCCTAGGAGTCATGAAAGTGCTAACATGAATTTTGCAATCCAAAGACTATAGATTGAACTGTCTTCTGATCTCCTTAGTGTTCACAGAGAATTCTCTAGCAGAAGATGGGGGCAAGACTGTTAGAGACCATTAACAACCTCATCAAAGTATCATTCCAACTGTATTTGATATCTTTCTGTTTCTCCCTGGAACTGGTGGTTCTTTGACAGCTCTTATAACCACAAAAGAAGCAAAATGTCTGCTCTGTCTGGGTCTATCTGTTCCAAATAGTTACTTCAAAATCTCAGCAATGTAATGGTCATCTTTTTTGGAGACATCCCAGGAGGATTTTCTTGGGATCAGGACAGACATGAAACCTGCTTCCTTATCAATGTACCTCAGGTATAGGACTCTTAATTTCATGACCTAGACTTGGGCAGGATGGAAACGCAGTTGTGCTGTTGGACATACCCATATGTGAAACAATCAAAATTGTTTATATATTGGCTTCCTCCAAGCTCAAAACAGAAAGCTGAATAATTGTTTCTGAGTGCTTGCCCCATAATCTCTTTTTTATGTTCTCTCTAAATAAAACTGAGTTGTTTACTTAAAAAGCCTTTATGATTTTTCAAGGCTATAGGAAGCATTGCAGTGTCCTCCACCTTGGAATATATAGAGGCACAACTGGTATGTTTTCAGCTATTTAAGCAGTGTCTCTCCCAACAATTTTTTAAGCACTTTTGTCATTCTTCCCAAGCAAGGTAGTTCTGAAACACAAATTAGTTACTTTGAATTAAAGGCGAAGGCATTCTTGCACAAAGTAGTGAAGCTATTATTATCACTGGGTGATGAATTTTCCATTTCAGTGGAATCTCACCTGTGAACTTGACCAATAACTATCACAGAGTCACCTCTGTCAACTATCTCCTCAGCCTCTCCCAGCATCCCAATAACTATTCCAATATTGGAAGTTACATATAGCCTAGAGGTAATTGAACTTTAAAAAAGATATATTAGCCCTTACTATGCATACCTTGCATGATTCAGAATATATTGTAAAACAGAGGTAAACTTTCTAGGGTTTAGATTCTATAATACAATTAGTGTCCTCATGGTTAACTACGAGAAGGAGAAGCAAGAAGAGTAGAACATCCCCTGAGAACTCCATTTATAAAGGGCCAAAGTCTAGGCGATCTGTTTCATAGTTGCTAAGTTCTGCCTCTGAGGATAAAAACAGCTTTATATGGTAAGGGAACAAATGTGTGTGTGTCTGTGTTCCAATAAGACTTTGTTTATAATAGAATATTTCAAACTAGATTGGGTACCAGGGCTATAGTTGATTGGACCTGGCTTAAAGAAATGAGAAACAGAAAATTTTGAGATATCAACAAGCTCTTAAGTTGATAGAAATTCTTTATTAAAATTTTTGTTTCAGAATTTTGTACTAATTATTTCTACTCCTCATTCTATCCCCTCCCACTTCTCCTGTGCACCCACTCTAAAATTCAAAATTTCTTTTCCTTTAGTGTGTGTGTGTGTGTGTGTGTGTGTGTGTGTGTGTGTGTGTGTGTGTGTTTAGAATTGACCTATTAAAACTGAATAATCTTTCCTGGGGGAAATTGGTTCTTCCTGCCATTGATTGCCTGTAGATCTTTATCTAGGGGTGGAAACTTGTAAAATTTTCCCTTTCCATGTTGTAATACCAAATCAAAGAAAAATAATCATATCTACATACTGTGAACAATAATAGAATGCAATTAAATGTAAGATAAGATTTATAGTCGTAGCAGAAGTTAGAGAGAATCTGAGAACCAACAAATAATGTAAAATATAGCATTAATGTGCAGAAAAATATTAACCCTCATATAGGAGACAATGAATGATAAAGAACAAGTTGGCCCCCTTAATATTTTCTACAATTTATCTCTAAATTCCATCACAATTTTGTGTTTGATAGAATAATGGACTACCAATGTAGTCCACTCCTAATCCTTAGAGTACATGAGTGTCCTCCCTGCCTCATCACAACAGAGACTGGCAAATATGGTAAGGATTGCAGCTATGGTTTAAGAGTAGATGTCCCCCATAGACTAGTTTTGAAAGCTTGGTCTCCAGTCTAAGACCTCTTTAGCAGGTGGATGCTGTCTGATGGATGTTGTTCCCTAAAAGCAGCATTATACTTCTGCTTCCTTTCTCATGACATGAAGAATTCCAGTGTCCATCATTACGAAGGACCTTGAGACTTCCTGTGTTAAGTTGCTTTTGATGACCATCTTACACAAATGATAAGAAAAATAACACGATTATCAGCTCTTGGAGGCATTACCATTAATTAGCAAGTTTTCTGATTTTATAAGTCTCTACAAAGCAGAAAAGCCCTCACAGCTCCTATCAGAGTGATATGTGACAGTGTTGGCAGATATAAAGGTGAAAAAGAATGCAACAGATAAAGAACACAGATTCTTCTAAGGGCAGAAGACTTTTTTCTCCAAAAATCACTGCAATCCAGTGGACACTTTTCTTTTGGTGAGACATACAATTTTCACCTTCAGAATTGGGAGATAAAGAATGTGCTTTGTTTCTTTGTTTGTTTAAGTTGTTTGTGGTAAATTATTTGAACAGCAAGAAACTATATCCACATTTTCATCCAAGATACAGTTGAAATTTCCTAGGAATTTGTAAACTTATATACAATTACATGTTCATGAAAATTTAAATCAGGATGGGGAAAGAAGAGTGAAGAGGGGAGTCTTCCAGTACTATACAATATTAACATAGCATATTCACCCTGCAAGGAGACCAAAAGAACAGGGGTCTCATAGCACAGCTGTGTGTCTATATTGGCAGTAACATCTGACAAAGCTGTTGTACAAATCCTTGGGGATGTGTGAGTTCTTCAAAAGGATGTGTTTGAAGAGCTAACCTATTTTCAATAAATAAAACATAATTTTAACTTTATAGAAAGAAATTTGAGGGAGCCGAGGCCTGGGGCCTGTGTGCTCATGAGGGAACTTATCTCAGCAGACCAATCTGTCCAGAGTCTGCCAGTGTTCTGGTCCTGCCTCCAATGATAGGTGGACTCTACCTTCCAGTGCCCTGCTCAGAGCTTCCTGGGGTCTGCCCATAGGGGAGCCCATCACAGCACCATCCCATCCAGAGTCTGCCAGCACCCTAGTTCCACCAACAACAACTGGAAGGGGCAAGCCACCAGAGTATTAGACCTGCTTGCAGCCACCAGAAGAGAAACTTGGTCCCATACTCATCAGGAGAGGGAGAGACGCCACCAGAATGCACTGGAAGAAGGGATGGGTACATGACAGTATAAGAACACAGTCAACAACAGAAAGATCAATATGATGCCACCAGAGTCTAGGGACACCACACCAGCAAGACCTGGACATCCCAACACAGATGAAGCAGAAGAGAACAACCATAAAAACAACTTCAACTTCATGAAGATGATAAAGGTCCTAAAAGAAGAAATAAGAAAATCCTTTAAAAAATGGAAGAAAGAACAAACCAAAAATTGCAAGAAACAATTCAGTACAAAGTTTGGAAGCTGAAATAGAGACAAAAAAACAAAATAATACAACAACAACAAAAACACAGTCTGAGGGAATGCTGGGTAAATGGTCAGGAACTGGAGATGCAAGCAAACCAACAGAATACAAGAGATGGAAGAGAGAATCTCAGGAGTTGAAGACACACTAGGAGAAATAAATTCATTGACCAAAGAAAATCTTAAGTCCAACAAAACCTTAACACAAAATATCCAAGAAATATGAGACACTGAAAAGGACAAAAAAAAGAATAATAGGTTGATAAGGTGAAGAAACCCAGCTCAAAGGTGCATAAAATATATTCAACAAAATCATAGAAGTAAACTTTGCCAACCTAAAGAAAGACATGCTGATGAAAGTACGAGAAACTTACAGAACACCAAATAGACAGGACACAAAATGTTTCCTCACCACAGAATAACCAAAACACTAAACCTACATACAGAATAAAGAAATAATATTAAGAGTAGCAAAGGAAAAAGGCCAAGTAACAAATAAAGGCAAACCTATCAGAATTACACCAGGCTTCTCCGTGAAAACTCTGAATGGCAGAAGTTCCTGGGTCAATGTTCTACCAACACTAACAGACCACGGATGCCAGCCCAGACTACTATATTCATAAAAGCTTTCAATCACTATAAATGCAGAAACGAAGATATTCTATGACAAAACCTAATTTAAACAATGCAAAACAACCAATCCACCCCTACAGAACATTCTGGAAGGAAAACTCCAGCCTAAGGAAGTTAACTACACATGCAAAATCATAGGCCAAGAGCCAAAAGAAAAATGGGAGGAAATCCACATACAAAAACATGACAAACAACAAATCGAAAACAAACAAGAATTAACAATCAATGATCATTAATATGCCTCAATATTAATGGTCTTAATTCACCTATAAAAAGACACAGGCTAACAGAATGGATATGAAACAGAATCCATCCTTCTGCATACAAGAAACACACCTCAAATTCAAAGAAAGACGTTACCTCAGAGTTAAGAGTTGGGAAAAGATATTCCAATCAAATGGACCCAAGAAACAAGTGGGTATAGCAATCCTAATATATAACAAATTAGACTTTAAACTAAAATCAATCAAAAGAGATGAATAAGGTCATTTCTTATTCATCACAGGAGAAATCCATCACAGTGAAGTCTCAATTCTGAACACCTGTGCCCAAAATACAAAGAAAGTCACATTCATAAAAAAAACATTACTAAAACTCATATCACACATAAAAACTCACACACTATAGTGGAAGACTTCAACACCAAGCTCTCTCTGCTAGACAGGACCACCAGACAGAAACTTAAAACAAGGAACAAAGAAACTAGCAAAAGTTATGACCCAACTGGGTTTAAGAACATCTATAGAACATTCCATCCCTGCACAAAAGAGTATACCTTCTTCTCAGCTCCACGGGGAATCTCTAAAATCTGTAAGTATGGAAAAAAAACTGGAATAACTCCATGTATCTTATCAAACCACCATGGTTTAAAGTTAGAATTTAACAACAACACAAATAACAGAAAACCTACAAACTCATGGAAACTGAACAATGTGTAATTTCACCATTCCTGCGTCAAAGAAGAAAGAAAGAAATGAAAGACTTCCTGAAATTCATTGAGAATGAAGACACAACACATCCAACTTATGGGACACCTTGAAAGCAGTGCTAAGAGGAAAGTTATAGTACTAAGTGCCCACATGAAGAAACTGAAGGACAGTCACAGCATAGGAGTAACAGCACAACAGGCCAATCTAGAACAACAACAACAACAACAACAACAGAAAAAGCAAAACACCCCAGAAGAGTAGAAGCCAGGAAATAATCAAACTGAGGGCTTAAATCAATAAGTAGAAACTAGAAAAACAATACAAAGAATCAATGTAACAAAGAGGTGGTTCTTTGAGAAAATCACCAATATAAACAAATTTTTATCCAAACTAACCAAAAGACAGAGAAAGAACATGCAAATTAACAGAAAGGGGAATATAAAAATGGACACTGAGGAAATCCAGAGAATCTTCAAGTCATACAGTGAAAACCTGTACTCCACAAAATTAAAAAAAAAATAACAGAAATGGACAATATCCTGGACAGATATCACTTACCAAAATTAAATCAAGAACAGATAAACAATTTACGTAGACCTATAGCTACTAATGAAATAGTAGCAGTCATCAAAACTCTCCCAGTCAAAAAAAAGCCCAGGGCCAGATGGATTCAGGGCTGAATTCTGCCAGAAATTCAAAGAAGAACTAATACCCATACTCCTCAAAGTGTTCCACATGAGAGAAGCAGATGAGTCATTGCCAAACTCTTTTATGAGGATACAATTTGGTATCGAAAACACACAGACAAACCTAAGAAAAAGAACTAGAGACCAATATCCCTCATGAACAATGATGCAAAAA
Source organism: Cricetiscus sungorus (assembly GCA_030556225.1). Taxonomy (NCBI): domain Eukaryota; kingdom Metazoa; phylum Chordata; class Mammalia; order Rodentia; family Cricetidae; genus Cricetiscus; species Cricetiscus sungorus. The sequence goes on along the minus strand of JANBXA010000367.1, from coordinate 27,995,760 downwards.
TACTCAATAACCATCCACCATGACCAAATAGGCTACATCCCAAGGATGCAGGGATGGTTAAATGTACGAAAATCCATCAATGTAATCCACCATATAAACAAACTATAATAGAAAAACCACATGATCATCTCACTAGATGCAAAAAGCCTTTGACAAAATCCAACACCTCTTCATGATAAAGGTCTTGGAAAGATCATATGAGCATACCTAAACATAATAAATCAATATACAGCAAACCAACAGCCAACATCAAACTAAATGGAGAGTAAACTCAATGTGATTCCTCTAAAATCAGGAATAAGACAAGGCTGTCCACACTCTCCACATATCTTCAATATTGTACTTGAGGTCTAGCCAGAGCAATAAGATGACAAAAGAATATCAAGGGGATACACATTGGAAAGGAAGAACTCAAACTCTCACTTTTTGCAGATGATACGATAGTTTACGTAAGTGACTCAAAAAACACTACCAGGGAACTCCGACAACTGATAAACACCATCAGCAAAGTAGCAGGATACAAGGTTAACTAAAAAAAATCAGTAGGCTTACTTTATACATGTGATAAATGGGCTGAGAAAGAAATCAGAAAACATCACCCTTTACAATATCTCAATGTCTACAAGCAACATAAAATACCTTGGAGTAACACTAACCAAACAAGTGAAAGACCTATATAATAAGAATTTTTAGTCTTTAAAGAAAGAAGTTAAAGAAGATATCAGAAAATGGAAAGATAGGTAGGATCAACACAGAAAAAAAATGTCAGTCTTGCCAAAAGCAATCTACAGATTCAATGCAATTCCCATTTCACCATCCTACATTCCACACCACCAGAAGAGCTAGGAAACAAGGAGGACCCTAGAAGAAACATACACTCTCCCCTGGAGAAGGGGACAGGGACGAGATCTCCCAAGCAAACTGGGGCAATTGGAGGAGAGGTATTTAGGGAGAAAAGGAGGGCAGAGGTGGGCATGAGGGAGCAGGAAGATTGAGTCAGGGAAAGAATAGAGGAGAGCAAGAAAAGAGATAGCATAATAGAGGGAGCCATTATAGGTTTAAAGAGAAATCTGGCACTAGAGAAATCTCCAGAGATCTACAAAGATGACCCCAACTAACAATCTAAGCAATAGTGGAGAGGCTACCTTAAATGCCCTTCCCCAATAATGAGATTGGTAACTACCTTATCTGCCATCCTAGAGCCTTCATCTAGTAGCTGATGGAAGCAGAAGCAGACACCCACACTTAAACACTAAGCTGAACTCCTGGAATCCAGTTGCAGAGAGGGAGGATTGATGAGCAAAGGGATAGAGACCAGGTTAAAGAAACTCACAGAAACAACAGACCTGAACAAGTCTGATAGCTGGGAAACCAGCATAGGACTGACCCAGACACCAGTATATGCAACCTCTCTTAGTGGATCAGTATTTATCCCTAGTGTATGAATGGAGCCCATCACATACAGGGATACTCTCTCAGCCTAGCCACATGGGGGAGGGCCTAGGTCTTTCTACAAATTATATGACAGACTTTGAAGACTCCCCATAGATGGCCTCACCACCCACCCCGGGGCACAGAAAGATGATGGGAATGTGGGTTGAAAGGGGACAGAGATAGGAGGAGAGGTTGATGGAACTTGGATTGACATGTAAAGCAAGCTTGTTTTCATTTTAAGTAAAAAAAAATATTATCATAAAAAAGAAAGAAAATTGATTAAAACCTAAATGCAGAATAAAGCTGTTAAAGTTTTAAAATAAGATTTATATGCACAAGTGTATGTACTTACATTTGTGAAAAACTTCAAACTTCAAAATTAAAAATTTAAAGGCATATACATGATTAAATTGGTTGTGTCAATTTAAAGATATTTATTAAAAATTATATATGGGTGAGAGGAATAAATGATAAAAAGGAGAAGACATTTTAATATCTTTGAACATCACTAATAATGGAATAATATTTAGAAAACACCTTGTGACCACTTTTTATGCACAATAATGTAGCAACATCTATACAGGAAAAAATGGCAAAGAGATGAGTGAGAAATCTCACATTTGCCAAGTTTGAGTCTGTGAAGAAATGCCCGAAGCAACTAGAAACAGGACCCATGCAAACTAAAGCCTGCAGGTATCACTTTACATGTGATAGACTCACAAAGTTGGCGAAGCTGGTAGATTGATGGAGTGTCAACATACAGGGCCCACAGGCACTGCCAGTGGGATGTGCTAAGTTGCAGCTCATGTGAAGGCCATCTGTACATTTAATTCAATCCTATCTAAGCCTGCAGTGTGACCCAGCCTTCTGCTCCTAGACGTGTATAATAGCACAGGGGGATTTCTCTCACAGACTCACAGGGTACATGTGTAAAGGTAGTTTTTGCAACATTATTTGAACAACTGTAGAGTTGGAGACAAGCTCGGGAGAGTCTGTTGCTGGAACAAAGGAAAAATAAAAATGAATGGAAACATAGAACAAAGGAGAAATAAAAATGAGTGGATACAATACACTAGGCTTGCATTCAGCAATAGAGCTGAACCTCAGAAAATATGTAAGAAGTAAATAATTCATTATGCAATCCAAGAGCAATTATGTGCATTGAAACTAAATGCACACAGAAATAACATACTCTTTTCCAAAGCTTATATACATAAAAAATATGTTGTAATAGCTGCTTATGTTAAAAGGGGGAAATAACAGTCTGAGTTGTGGTAGAGGTAAGTCAATTTGTAATTACATTATTAGAGAAAGAAAAAATGGGTTCTTACTGGCTGAAGGAAGATAATATACCATGAACTCACTATGTACAGTTGGGCACAAAAGTAACAACAGAAAATTTGAATAGAAAACAAAGGATTAAGTATCATCTTTTCTCCAAAATTCAGCTCAAATAAATTGAATGGGCAAGAAATGAGTAAGGAGCACTCTATCAGTACCTTTTATCTTAACTGATCATCTGGAATTGTTGCCTTGAAATGGCCCCATAAATACAACATTGCTTTATAGTGTAACCAAAAACAACACAAAAAAATACTCATTTCAAGTCAATAAGGCCCACAAAAGCACCAACAGGAAACAAAACTGCATGTATTTGTGCTTGGATTAATCATTTAGTCTATTTTAGTTCTGATGCTACATTTGTATTTTGAGTTGATGTCGCCTGTAGTGAATATAGATATTTTACCCACATTCATAAATAAATATGAAATTGTTTGGGGGCACTAGCTATGTTTACTGACTTTTACCAATGTGTTCTGTGTGGATCTTCATTACGTTTACTTTTCATGTAGGGGAGACCAGGCCTCCTCTGCACATACTAAGCCAGTGACCTGTCTCCGAACTATACACCAGTCTAGAAATTCACTCCTTCAAAGGCTGGCACAGGTGATACATTGTTTCTGACAGCCAAAAGCCATGGGAAACTGCATAGCTAAGGACACTAGTCAGATCTATTTGACTTTTATTTCTCAGAGATGCTAGCCTACTGTCTTTCATCTGGTAAACAAGCAATTCATCCAGAATCGAATTAATTGAATTTTTATCATGAAAATGACATTCACCAACTAAGCCTTCTGGAAACATACTTCTTTAGTCAAAGACAACCATATACTTTATGTATTTTTAAATGTCATTTTCTTAAAGATATTTTTGGGGATTAAAAAAACTTATCTATGTTTTTACTACTCAATTCATGATTATTACTTCATATCTTTGTAGTTATTCTAAACCATTTTTATGGAGCAGAATTTCCTGAAAGCAGTGGCATCCACTAGACAAACAGTCACCGGCTTTACAAAGGATAAGAACTTCAGTCCCTAAGCATGATCATTATTGTCAATATATGTAACACTTAACCTAAAGTGAAAAATAACTGTCAATGAATTTTCAAATCTTCATAGGTCTGTTCACAGATCAACATGTTAGGAGAAATCTCTGAAAAGAAAACATTTAAAAATACAGATTCATTGATAATAAAATCTTAGTTATTTCTGTAAAATGCAACAAAATAAACAAGGAATAAAAGAAATAAACATTTCTCCATATGATTGTCTATTTCCTTCCTTTGGAGGAATGGGGAAGAAGTATGGGGTTGGGTGGAGGGGAGTAACCAAGTCGTTAAGGAAGTAGTTGCTTGTAGTCACAGCACTAAACAATATATAAACAAGGGGACACAGATTGTATTTATTTATTGTACCCGTGTATGGTAAATGTGTGTAAGTACTCACCTATATGCACAAGATTTGTACTCATGCAAAGGCCAGAGGTTGACATCTGGGACATCTGGTGTCTTTCTCAGTTTCTCTCTGCCTTAACCTTTGAGAAAAGGTCTCTCCCAGAACCCAAAGTTTACTAATTGACTAAGACAGGTTAGTCAGACAAGAACCACTGTCTCCAGCTCCCATGTCCAGAGGTTGCATCCAGCTGTTCTCTGCTGGTGTCCCGGTCTCTAGCTCCCTAGTGCAGGAGCTATACCCAGCCGTTGTGCTTGGGTGTCCAGAATCTGGATGCAGGCCCTCATGCTTGCTCATGGCACCTCAGTGACTGAGCTACTTTGCTGGGTGAGAAGGGAAATGTTAAAGCTTCATCAAATGCAAGCTGTATGTTTCTTTAATGAGATTCATGTTCCAGCCCTGGCCCTCCTGCATTTCCATTCTGCCTTATTGTTGGTTTTGTTGTTGTTGTTGTTGTTGTCTTTTTTTGTGTGTTTGTTTTTGTTTTTGGGTTGTTTTGTTTTGTTTTGTTTTGGTAGACTCTCTGGGTGGAGATAGGAGGAGAAAAGACTAAATATTACTTTTACCCTGACATAAGCATAAAAGAAGTATGTGATTTTCACTTTAATTCAACTCCCTTGGATTAAACTAATAATAATAATTTTTTAGAAAGTAGAAAGGAAAAACTAGACTAAGTAAGCCATGGCTATTTTTTTTTTCTTACTTTGAAGTCAGGAATTTTAAAAAGTAAAAGCAATTGCTTTAACTTTTTGCTGGTTCCTGAATTACTTTGATGCTATTGGTCAACAATTGAATTTTTGTTTAGAGGTTTTGTTTTTTCCTTTAATGCTTAAAGGAAAATTTTCAAATACCATTTCCTAAGCTAAAATAATAATTTTCCAGAAATAAAAGTTTAGGCATTTGGCTGATATCGGTGAACACACTTTCACAGCAGGAAGACCTCACTGGTGCCAGGGTGATGTCTCAGAGGTTAAATCACTTGCTAAATGAGCCTGACAAATGGAGTGTGCAACCCTCTGTCTATGCTGCGTGCTGCACAGCTGTGGCAGCTGGTCTGTAACGCTATCCCTACCATAGCGACCAAGGAGCTGGCTGACAAGACTGGCCTTGAATTGACTGAGAGGTCCTGCATTGTTGGGAGCCGGCCGTGAGTTATGTCCTCTTGCAGAGTTGCTTACACCTTAGAACTCTAATTGAGCCTTATCTTGGTACACAGGAACCTGCTCGAAAGGTGGTCTCTTCCACTCATTCCAGGTACTGGGATAAACCGAGTGCCGGGAACTGAGATGGGCCTGGCCCAGGAACTAGATAAGCAGACGTTTATTGTCTGATGTTTATTGTCTGGGATAATTACCAGGACCCCGGAGTTAGCAGAAGTTACCCCTCCCTGCCTGCTACCCCTCCCCATTTCCTCCCAGCTTTGCTTTAAAAATCTCCTTTTTACATCAATAAAGTTAGACCTTGACAAATGCACTGCTTGGTCTCCTTTCTTCTTTCTCTCCCTTTATTTTTAGGTTCTAGCCCACCTCGACCCACGAATAACTAGGCCCCGCGGGTGGGGCACTGCATCAATGAATGACATAGAAGGAAAATCAAGAGTGATTCCTGGCCTCAGATCCAGGCCTCCGTAGGAATGTCCATACATGTCTACATACACATATACATGCAAGCAATCACCACACACATGCACATAACCCATTCACACATGAAAAATTAAAAGATCATATTGACATTGCCTAACGTGTTCTATATTAAGAAAAAAGAAATACTACCTGGAAGGTGGTGGTGCACACCTTTAGTCCAAGTACTTGGGAGGTAGAGGCAGGTGGATCTCTGTGTGTTTGAGGCCAGCCTGATCTACAGAAAATTTTAGGACAGGCTCTAAAGTGACACAGAGATACCCTGTCTCGAAAATAACAAAAAAAAAAAAAAAAAAAAAAAAAAAAGAAAGAAAGAAAGAAAGAAAGAAAGAAAATATACAAATTATCAGGCTGAGAAATTTTGGTACTGGGGATTTCATTTAAAACTTCCATGCTATTACTTGCGAGTGAGTACCGAGACCTGCATTAAGAAAGATAAATTAGAAACAAGGATGTGGCCACTTGAGGCCTTTAGGCCCAAGAGCATCCATCAGGTAAAAATTCTCTTTGTAAGTGCTAGCCTTGCTGTGTGAAAGTTAAACATAGCATGTGAAAGACCACATCCTTCCCCCTAAAACCACCACTCTGGACCAAGAATTATTGGTGTGATCCATCGCCCCCCCCCCCCACACACACGCCTTTATCGATTTACAACTGGAAGGGAAGAGCAGAAGCTACGTGTGAAGAGTTTTAGGGTCTAATAAAGGATCTGTGGGTTCAGGGAGAAAAGCAAAGTTGAAATATAGGATGAAGAGACACTAACCAAAGGGTCAGCCCTGTATGTGTATATACATAGATGCATATAACAAAAATTAGTGAAAAAGGAGGCCATGAGTTTTAAAGAGGAGCAAGTAGGGTTATGTGGAAGGGTTTGAAAGAAGGAGATGGAGGGAACTAGGTAATTGTAATAGAGAGGAGAGAGAGAGAGAGAGAGAGAGAGAGAGAGAGAGAGAGAGAGAGAGAGAGAATTGGAAAGAAAGATTTAGAAACCAAAATGGTGACAGCTACAAGTAGGAGCCATTTCTTATCAGGCAAAACAATGAGTCTCCAGGGATTTGAAATATTAGACTTATTAATATAATAAATAGGGTTTCTATGAGCTAGGTCATTGGAGTTTCATGAGTGTTCCATGTAAAAGGCTCTAGTCTTCATTTTAGCTGTCGCTCTTTATATCTGAACCTCAAGCCTGAGCACAGTGCACATGCATCACACAAGGCAGGAGATGTTGACCCTAAGCACCACAGTGTGCATGCGTTACATAGGCATGAGATTTTCCAAGAGGAAGAATGGACCAACTTGGCAATAACAAAACAAGATACTTCCAGAGACTGGCTTTTGGCTTTCAATAGTAACATCTTTCACTACATGCTTTCTTGCCTAGCCCTGACAGCTTTAACAGCTAATGCCAAGCACAGGCATAGAACCTCAGCATCTCCAAAGACCCAATCTAGATGCTATGCTGCTTCAATGTCTTAAAGCCTAGCAGGGAAATGTAATATTTAGAACTTCCATCATAGGGCAGAAAGAGTTAAAGAAATTCTCTCCCTTATGTGCCATCATAGAGCCCTTGTCCAGTAGCTGATAGAAACAAGCAGACACGCACAGCTGAACACTGAGCCATATTCCTGGAATCCAGCTGCAGAGAGGGAGAAGTGATAAGAAAATGGGGACAAGACCAGGCTACAGAGACAGCTGACCTGAACAAGGGGGAGCTCATGGACCCTCAGACTGATAGCTGGGAAACCAGCATTGGACCATTTCTCAGACCCCCTAAACATGGGTCTCAGTTAGAAGGCCTGGGCAGCCTAAGGAACCTCAGACAGTGGAACCAGGATGGATCCCTGATGTACAAAATGACTTTGGGAGCACATTCCCCATGGAGGGTTACTCCCTTAGCCTAGAGGCAGGAGGGAAGGCCTAGTCCCTATTCCAAATGACCTAACAAATTTTGTTGATCCCTCCTGGAAGGCATCACCTGCCCTGTGGAATGGGGGGGGTATGGGAGGAGGGTCGGGGGCATTGGAGGGAGGAAGGGGGCAAGGGGAAGGGAACTGGGATTGATGTGTAAAATAAAAAAGAAAATAATAAATTCTCTCCCAGGCTTGTGAGTGGATTTATTCCTGGGCTTTCTCCCCATCATTTTGTGTGGGTTGCTTTTCTTGTTCTTTATCCAAATTTCTGATCAGAATTTAAGGGCAGACGTTTATTTTAGGTTTAAAAAGGAACATAGTTCAGCATGGCAGGGAGTATGGCATGGCCAGAGTGTGACAGCTGTATTTTTGGTTGACTTGCATTCATAGTCAGGACACACAAAAAGGCAGGGAGTGAGTGGGTAGTGTAAGAAAATCCCAAGGCCTGTCCTGTGGGCCCACCTTTTCCAGCAAGAAGGAAAACTGAGGTTGAAATTTGGCACAATCCTTGTGAGTAGGGAACTGAATGGGTGCATCGCCTTAATGGGTTGTCTCAGAAAAGTTAGGATCCACTTGCAAATGAATGAAATGGTCTCTAAGAGAGAAGTGGGTTGTCAAGGCAACAGAAGCCTACCATCATGAAAGAAGAATTATAGGGGACTGAGAACCAGATCCTAAAATGTTCCCCATGGGTAACAGACAAGAAGAAACTTCAGAAACAGGCTTTGGTGCTGATGGGTGCATAGGTAGAAAAGCTGTCCAACTTGAGTGGGTGTGGAAGGTAGCCTCATTTATATGGTCAAAGTTGCTGAAGGACTAGGAACTCAGGTCTCCTGTGTAAAGCACAAAGCATCGAATTCAGCATGCACTAGGTCTTCAATTATAAATGTTTGTTCTTTTTCCCTTGAAAGGTGAACCTTATAATTAAGACATCCTTGAAAGAGATTTCTCAACTCCCTTTCGTTAGCTTCCTCTGGATACATCAGTCTCATTACCTTTGCATGCTCATTACCTTCAAAAGGAACTCCTCTTGTAAAGGGTCTGCAATTAGAGAACCCGAGAGAGCTCAGCCCCTGAAAAGGGAAAACAGTGCCTGCCTAATGTCTCACCTGTGTTCAGGGGGCTGTCATATCCAGAGTTCCCAGCACAAATGACAAATGCAGAAATCTGGCCATTTGCCACATTAGTTCATTTCCTGTTTGCAATATTGGCTGTGCATTTTTCTAAAAGCTGTATCTTTGGAGCACATAATCCAGTAACTAATGCATGGGTTTTCTTTCATTTGATTGTATTCTGCTTTATTTTCACTATAGCAGCTATTAGGTATCCCAAATAGAGAATAATGCTTCAAAAGCACACTTCATTTTCAAAAGCAGGGGGCAGGGTCCAGCTTCTTGATGAGAGCTTCCACATTTTAATTCAGATGAAGCGAGGCTAAATTTATCTTGTTGGAAAATTTGAACCAGTCTGCAAGGCGGTTCAACAGTTCAGACTTACTGTAATTAACTGTCAAATGAGCGACTGGGACCAGGCAGAGAAACACAAGTGCATCAGCGTCAAAAGGGTTTAAATTCTGATGAAATTTTACAACACAAATGGCCTTTCGTGGAATCACTCCTCTCAGTCAATAGTTCAGCCCATAAACAGCAGCAAGAGGAGGAGATTTTCAAACACACAGCTTGAACCCCCATTAGTCCCCTGTGCCCTTTCTGGTTATCGCTCATGCTCCTGTCCTAGGAACATTAATTTCGGGTTTCTAGCACCCTTGTCTCTGATGAACTTTCTGCTGACATTCCAATGCACAAAGATAAAGGGTCTTTAAGACTGTGGGTGGTTGAAATGGTTGCACAGAACTCTCTTACAACTACCATGCAGCGTTCTCACTGCCCTGGCAGGATGTTCTTCTACACACACACACACACACACACACACACACACACACACACACACGTACACACACACACACACATCCACATGTGCACACACACGTACACGTACACACACGTACACACACACGTGCACACACACACATACACACGTGCACCTGCACACACAGTCAATTGCTGTATTTCACCCGAAACTGTGAGCCCTGGATAGGCTGTTCATAGGTGGAGCACGTGACTGCAGAGATCAGTTTCAGGAAGATCATTGTCACCACCTCAGCAAAGCAGAAGTGCTCCTTCTCCATGCGCAGATTTCCATGTCAACAGAAGGCTGTTCAGACTATAGTGATCAGGTTAAAACTGTTGATAATGGTCACCAGAGGGGACAGTACTTAAGGCAGACACGCAACCACTTGCTAGAATATGAGTTGTACCGAAGTCTCTAAACTGTGCATATTGGATTGAGAAACTATAGAATTGTGTATATAATGCAGTAACTCAAATAAACACAAATATCCAAACAAAAAATATTATAAAATAAATTTATTTTCAATTACATTTTAAAGGCTGGGATAATAATAGCTTTTGATTCCAAATATATAAATTAAGGCATAACTTTGCACCGTAGTGGTTCCAGTTAATGTTGCATTCTTTTTACTGTTTCAAAGCAGTCATCTCTGATCAGGCAGCCTTCTCAGCTCATTAGATATCCAAATAGAATACAATTGTTTTTAATTAAATTTGTGAGTTACAGCTTAGCATAGTAATTTCCATAAAAAGAAAGAAAAAAATTTCCAGAAACTATAACATTAACAAGTTGCTGAAAGAAAAATACAGGAACATGTACTTGTAAGAGAAAGTGCCAAGAAAGTAAGCAAAAAATAACATAATGTTTAATTAACATAATGTTTAATATTTTTACATAGAAAAATGTATTTGATATAAGAAGTAGAAGTTAGTGAGTTTTGTTGTTGTTGTTTTGTTTTTAAGAGAAGGTTTGGGGATGTAGTACAATTGCCTGGTATATAAAACCCTGGATTCAATGTCATGCACTACAGAAAACTGACAAGATACCTAAAGACAATAAAATCATTCTACCTTATTTGCTAGCAAATAGTCAAATTTCGAAAGTGTTTAAGAAGCCAGGTGGTGGTGGCACATTCCTTCAGTCCCAGGATTCCAGACGCAGAGGCAGCTGGCTCTCTATGAGTTTTAGGCCAACTGGTCTACAGAGTGAGTTCCAGAACAGCCAGAGCTACACAAAGAAACCCTATCTCAAAATAAACAACAACAAAAAGGGGGGAAAGAGAGTTAGGATCTGCATAAAATGGTATATATATATATATATATATATATATATATATATATATATATACATATATATATATATATATATCATATTATATATTAGCAAAGAATCCATCAAGGGAGAAGAAGTGATTTGTTGTGAAAATAGCATTGTGCAAAGAAGTCTGAGGACATGAATTCATTTATGTATTAACTTTGGGTTAGTCTTTAAATTTATATGTAAAATGGTATAAATGATTATGGTAGTTTTCTTTAATGTTATATATTTAGACTGTGTACAGCTCATTTAACCATCCCTCTCCTCTCTACAGTTCCTCCCATGTTGCAAGGAACTATGGAGTTGGCTGAGCTTCGCTGCCTTGAGAAGTTCATCACAGGTTTTTCAGGCTAGAGACCATGGCCTTCAGGCACAATGTGCCTTCAAATTCAGGTGGTGAAGCATTCAGGCCACTTTGTGTTTCTCTGTATTTTCCCTTAGCAGCCAAGGAAACATGGACAGTTGACAGGAAAATTGGTTTTAGACATTAATCTTGTGTGTCCCGTACAGCTTTCAAACATCTTTATATCCTGGCAAGTACAGCTGTGTTGATCCTGCCAATTGACAGTATATGTTATTTCTGACAATAGTGTAAAAGGTCTGATTTCTCTCAATAAAATTGTCACAGCCTCAGTTGTGGTGTAGCCCCTCCAACCTGGCCAGATTTCCACATCAGGTGACCTTGACCCAGTAATTAAGCACAGGCAGCCCTTGTCCCACATTCCTCCTACTGTCTCTCAAATTTTCTCCTTTTACAAATTACATGTATGTAATATGTATTATGTATATAATATGTAACATATAATTTTGTATGAATATATACATACAATCTGCTGGGTCCATTGAATATTGCTCATATATGACATTTTTCAAACTCTAAAGAAAACTGAAACCATGAAATTTAAAAGTAAATGGATACCGCTAAAAAATAGTATACTAAATGAAATAACTCATGCCCCGAAAGACAAACTCCACAAGTTTTTTCTCATTTGTGTTTCCACCTCTGAATCTTTAGATGTAAGCATCCATCCTGGAGAAAATCCAGACACACTCTGGCTTCCTGTCCATCACTGTTAGCCAGCTCGGCCTCTTCCCATTCCCTTTAACCATCTCTGCCTCTCTATTTAGCCAGCTCGGCCTCTTCCCATTCCCTTTAACCATCTCTGCCTTTCTATTTTAAACAGGTTCTTGTAGCTAGCATCTGGTGCTTTGTGGGGTTTCATTTCAAGTCTACTGTGGTCACAGTTGCCTTATACGTGCTATTTCGTGGCATTTCCACATAGTGTTCTTGTAACTAATTGCTAATTAACTGATTATTTTCCGTTTGTCTTACATGTCTTTAGTGTTCCCTTTTTCTCCTTGCTCTACTTTCTAGTTTCCTCCACCTCTAACATAGTGTTGTTTACCATACTCATGTATTTTGTTATTTTGGACGTTTCTTTAGAAACTAAAAACAGTGTATTGTTAAACACTACTAAATAACACATTCCACAGGCAAGTCAGAGAAACAATAAAACATATCTCTGTATCGCTTTTTCATCTTTGTTCTGTTGTTGCCACATATCTTACCCTTACATATTGCAGACCTCCATGATCGAGGTGTTATTTTACTGAAATATACATTATATTTGCTTAAATTTGAAACGAGGTTGTTTTACATCCCAATTCCCAATTCCTTCTCCCTCCCCTCCTCCCCTACCCCCACCAACCCCTTATGCCATCCCCTTTCTGCACCCTAGGGAAGGTTAGGCCTTCCCTGGGGAGTCTTTAAAGTGTGTCATATCATTTGGGGCAGGGCCTAGGCTGCCCATGTGTCTAGGCTGAGAGAGAATGTAGACTGGGCTTCCAAACTCCATTCAAATACTTAGGATAAATACTGATCCACTACCAGAGGCCCCACAGACTGCCCAGTCCTCCCAACTAACACCACATTCAGGGAATCTGGGTCAGTTCTCTGCTAGTTTCCAAGCAGTCAGACTAAGGTCCATGAGCTCCCCCTTGTTCAGATCATCTGTCTCTGTGGGTTTCTCCAGCCTGGTCTTGACCCCTTTGCTCATCACTTCTCCCTCTCTGCAACTGGACTCCAGGAGGTCTGCTCACTGTTTAGCTATGGATGTCTGCTTCTGCTTCCATCAACTACTAGATGAAGGCTCTAGAATGGCAATATACATTATATTGTAAGAATATTTCAGTGGTAAGAAAAATGGAGTCCCATGCAGGGAACTATGTCATCATCCTGGTAGAATCTTCATGCCTGTGTACAAGCCCAGTGCTCTTGTCTAATGAACTTCCTCCTAGGTGACCTGAAGTGTAGCTCTGGTAATAAATATGTCCCACTTTTGTATGCTTGAAATTTTTCTAAACAAAATATGAAAGTTCCAGAGCACTAATACCATGCAAAAAGTATTCCAGCTTACAGAGGGCAGATTTAATCTTCAAAACTTATTTAAAGCATTTAGAGTCTTTCCATTAAAGCATACACTTTGTGAGAGGGAGTAAATGGCACTGACTTGGTGACAGATTTCATAGCAGTCCAATTTAATATTGCACTGAGCTAAAGTAAATCTACTTTTTATTCATTTAGCACATTATCAACCTTTTAAAAAGAGTCTCTGTATTTGAAGTGCTTTGTTGTAGGAAAAGAATATATAATCAGAAAGAGGGACAGGCTTCTTGCCACCTGCATTCTGGTCCTGGACCCTGCCCTGCTTGACATTACCCTCTGTGGTCCCTCCTGCTATCTCAGTACTTCAGCTTACACATACCACAGCTTGACTAAACTCTAGACAGGTTGTTTCTGACTGTAGCCCCTGACCTCTCTCTCTCTCTTTCCTTAGAGCATTTATGTTCTAAAACTTTCACTATTATCTTCTTTCTGTACCTTTAACATGTAAATCTTCTGACCCAAGAGCCATTCCCTTTAAAAATGGTTGTAAAAAAATAGCATATCTATATGTCAGTCTGTGAAAGAATGTGACCCTGAACTCAGTAAGTAACCATTTACAAAGATTGTGTACATGTGTGCTGTGTGAGAGATGTATATATGAAAATGAATCATTTTAGTTGGCTATATTTATAAACTAAAGAAGAAAAATAACATAGTCTTACATTGTATGAGAAAATAATTGAATAAAATCCAACATTTTTCATCATTTAAAAAGTTATCTCCACATAAATTATATCCTTAAAAAGGTACAAGATTTTTCTCCATTACTGGTAATGTAAAAAGTTTGTATACTGTCATCACTCAGATTTAAAACCATATTGGATGATCTAAGAAATATCATAGAAGGGATGATGAAAGGCCCTGTCTACGTCAATGGCTCTATGTAAAACTTAAGTTATAAAGATTTAAAAGAGTGAAATAACAGTATTGATTATAGATGGCATAAAAACTTGCAAAATCTAAAGATAAACAACAATAATTAACAAATGGTAGCTTGATTAAAGCTTGTAATATTGAGATTACCTTCACATGTACCAACAAGAAGCAAACTTTCAAAAGTACCATTTATAAAAGTATTGAAATTACAAAATTTCAAGGTCTCCAGATAGAAATTTATGAATAAAATGTTGCTTAGAGAAATGAAGGAGTATTTGATTAAATGAAATTATATTAAAAGCCAATGTGTGGAAATTTTAGCATGTGATACTGTATGTCAGCTTAACTTTTGAAGCATAAGTCTGTTGTTCAAGCAACATTTTCAGACTTTCTGTGACCTGAAGAATATATCTGGGGTTTTAATATCCTCCAAGTGGGAACTTGAAGCTGAAGAACTAGACCATATTATTCTGCTGCTATGATAAAGACAAATAACCAAGAGCAACTTGTGCAAACAGATGTGGCGTCCCCTTGGCCATCAGTTCATGAAGACAAAGGGGCAGAAGCAATGACAGGAAACCTTGCATGGTCCATGAACATAACAGAGACAGACCTGCAGGAAACAGGCATTGGTGAGTCAGCTGAACTTTATTCTAGAGTATGAGGAACATATAGGATTAGAGAGTCCGAGGACAGACCCTAATTTTCATTAAGTGGTGTTTTCCTATAATAAAGCTTCCAGCACAAGTCTGGGAAGAAGCCCAAACTTCTGTGTTCTAGCAGGAATCTACGCCAAGGGTCAAGCTAAAGATAAATCTGGCATCTTCTGACTTAGAGACAGATTTAAGATAAGGACAGTCTTCTGGGCCCAAGGATGTTCTCCAGATAAGGGCAGGTGGAGAGCAGGAAGTGTTGCTGGGGAGGGAAGGAGTCTTCATGTTCTCCAGCTTTTGGAAAACGCTGCCAAGTGCCAGGCCATGATAAATGCAACCTCTGACCAGACAGTAAAACTTCCATCAGAGAGGAGTTAATTCACTTCCCAGGTTATAGTCAAAGCAGGACTAAGCATCTTGAACAGCAATCATGGCAGAACATGGCTTACTGACCTGCCCATGCTCACTCAGGCTTCCTATATAATCCAGGACTTCCTGCTACAGAGTTGCATGATATCAAAATGGGTGAGCCTTCATGTAACAATTAGGAATCAAGAAAAATGCTCCACCAATATACTCACAGGCTCATCTGATAGAGATGATATTGAACTGCAACTCCCTCAGCAAACTGTGAGATGTGTTGAGTTGACAGATGAGGTTAACGCCTGAGAAAAGCAAGTGTTATCTTTTTACATGGCTTCAGTAAAGAAGTGTACTGGAGCAAAGAAGCTTGATCATTTGGTCAAGTAGAGGGAGAGAGAGGGAGGAAGAGAGAGCTCAAATGAGTGCACACATAGGGACCGTCTTCAAAACATGCCCCAAATGACTTGCTTCCTCCAGATAAGTCGTTCTTCCTGAAGTTTTCATCACTACCCTGATGGGAGATGTTATGCTGTAAATATGTTTCTCATATTAGTTAATGAATAAAGCACTGTTGGCCAATAGGAAAGCAAGATAAACAGGACTATAAGGCAAGGAGGAGAAAGGAACTAGTATGGAGGAGATTCAAGATGGAGGACGGAGAGAGCAGAACGATGGGCCCTCTCTCTGGTAAGATGAGACCATATGGAAATAGATTAATAGAAATGGGTTAATATTTAAGACAGAGCTAGCCAATTAGAAATTAGTAACTGGCCTACAGCTTTATATCAAATACAGCATCTCTGTGTGTTATGTGGGGCTGGCACAGCAGTAGGCCCAGGCCATTAGGAAAACTACTCTTAACACCACCCAAAATAGCAGATCAAATTAGAACAAGTGTTTGACATATGACCCATAGGATGCATTTTATATTCAAGCCATCACATTACATCCTGACCCCTAAAGACTGATGGGCATCTCATAATGCAAAGTATATTTAGAACAATTGCAAAAGTTCCAAAGTCGTAGCTGTAATAGCTTCCAAAACATCAGCTGCAAAGTCCCATCTGAGAATCAAAGTCAAGTTCTTAGCCTTGGTATACCCCCATCAAAAAAAATGTTTCATGCTTCTAAGATGTACTAGCATCCCATTCAGAAAAGAAGATCAGAAACAGAATGCAGGAATCATCTAAAGGTAAATCACAAGTCAACAAAGCAAATATTGTATCAGCTAGACCCATGTTGTGCATTTGGGTACATAGTGTTGTGATGTGAGCTCTAATGGGCTTGAATAAGATTTTTATTGTTTGTAACAATAAATCTAAAATGCAAAAATATTGTTTGTAACCAACATGGCCCTCTATTGGTGCTGCTAATTTATGATCTTTGCAGACTTTCTATGTTCCTGGCATATCTAACTTCTTGAGATCTTCAAGCTGTCTTTAGCTTCAACTTACCACTTTGCCCTTCACCCTTGCAGGGATTTTTTGGCAGGGATCCTAACACTGGCACACATTGTCCAGATATTCAGGCTTTCCTTGAAACCATGAGAAGCACCCATGACTACATATCCCTCCCATTAAAATGCATGCAGAGTGAGTATCACCAGCTCCAGCAGTAACCAAATAGCCTCTATGTGGATGAACAAAAACAGCCACTTTCATATGTGCAAACAGGGTGCTCAAAACTCACTTGTTCTCAAGGGAAAGTCTTTCAAATGAGTTTATACAAGTTGGATCCTGAAATTCCTGGTGTACCCTTACAACATATTTTGTATTAACCCAGTGCACAATACTCAGCTTTCCTTAATAGCCCAAACTTCTTCAGCAGCCACATTTTTCCACTGCCTCAATTCTGTGCATTTCTGACCAAATTACAAGCTTTTCAGTTCTTCCTGCTTTATTTTATGCCATCAACACTCATATACCTAGCTAAATGAAGGTAGAAATAATCATGTCAAAACCTGAATGCTTTGCTGCCTTGAATAAACTCAGACTCTACCAAAATGGTAGGGTACTGACAAAGTATTCATAAGTAGATTGTGCAGACAATGCAACACCAATGTGTCATGACATGGCCTCTAATCCAACATGTAATGCCCTTATTTCTATCTGGAACACCTTGACATAGAGCTCCTACAGTCTACGTTTTCCTCGGTATTTGGATCTTCTGAGCCATCCACTCAGCTTCACTTACTGTACTCCAGATTTCTCTAGTGCATTTCTATGTGCTTCTCCAAATTCTTCTTGCAAACCAATCCCAAAGGCTTAGGACCACATTACACAGGTAAAGTCATGGCAACAACCACAATCCAATGCTAAGTTTCTGGGCTAGACTTTTCTTCACTGTGGCAAAATATCTGAGAGAGAAAAAAACAGAAGGAAGGAAATACTTGAGTTACACATTTTAAGTGGTTTCACACCATCCATCCAGAAAGGCCCAGGGTCAAGAAGAACACACTACATCAAGGTGACCACATTTTTAGAGTATGGTATAATCTTCAAAGACACTTGCCACAATGATGCTCTTCTAAAATATCCATCCAGTTAGTGACATGCATTGATGACATCACCCAGTATGTGAGTCTATGGAGACAATGACTGAGACATTTCATACACAGATCACAGCACTGGACACAATTTCTGTTCATGAAGTTACTTGAATTCCTGTGAGTTCAGAATAGCTTAAGGTTGTAGTGACTTTGAGGAAAGTACCTGAGTCAACTTTTAGTGCTTGTGAGAAAATTCAATCTAATAATGCCTGTTGAATATTTATAACTTTGTATGGTTTATAACATCTTTGTTTTCCCAGCCTTTATTATTACTTATGTATGCTCCTCTGTTCAGTATTTAGCAAACCCTGAGGCTACCCAATAACAGTGTAATGTTCTTCACTTCAGTCAATGAACTTTAACAGAAACCAATGCATTTTAACTGAATTTTTGTTTATCTCGAGGAGCACATTGTAATGGAATCAATACATTCTTGCTGAAAGCCACATGAATCCATTGGAAAGAATACATTGTTCCTGAAACCAATATGCAGCTTTATAATGTTCATATGTTTTTAAGGTAAGCAAGGGCATACATTTTTAGCCATAACCAATATATTTCTGTGTGGCTGATCCCAAAAAAAGCCTCATTTCATAGTAGAGTCAATTCATTCGTACAGAAGTTAATATGGTATTCCATATTCCTGAGCCTGTGGTTCAGAATAAATGAAGACTATTATTTACACTACTAAAAAAATGTATTTACAGAAATGACATTAAAATAAAATTAGTTTTAGAGGTATATATTCATTAAGCTAACAAAAAACTACTGGAAGTAAAGCTAAGTTCCTTGTTTACAATCTATGTTTAGATGTTTGAAAGTAGCTATATATGTTAAAATATATGTGTTATAGTTAACCTCAGTTTCTGGAATTAAAAAAAAGATTCTCTTCTGCTTAATTAAATACTTATGCTTCAGGAGAAATTAGATGTTAAGCCATTTAGAAATTTATAGTCCCTAAAATATCTTCTTCGTCCATCCAAAGGACAGGAACTCAGATTCTCTCACTAAACCTTTTCCCTCTGAAATGCATGAACTCGCAGAGAATATTGCTAATCTAAAATGCAAAAAGGAACATTGAAAGAAATAAATTTAAATAATGACTCAGTAATAAAATAATCAGAGGAAAACATTAGAGAGGTGTTAAAAAGGTGTGTGTGAGAGAGAGTGTAAGTGTCTGTGTTCTTGTTGTGCATCTGCAGTTACTGTTACAAAATTATCTTAGGGTGGATGAGGTGGGACTATTTTCTACTCCAACATCATCTTAGTGTACTTCATCTTTAACCCAAACAGCGATGGAAAAAGCGACACATTTCATACAACTAACATTTCAAAATTTAAATATGCTTTTATTTAGAGAGTGATTAGTTTATTTCCCAAGACATCACTTAATTGGGAGAGTAACCTTGTTCTATAATTTATTCAACTTCAAATCTTAGGGCAGTTTGCCTCCCCAGACATCTTCATTTGCCTTTTAGTTTTCTCTGCTAATGACATTTTCAGGAAGTGAAAAAAAGGAGAGAATTAAACTACAGTAAATGTTTTAGCTGTAGCATACATACATGCAAGCATACTTACATATGTGCATATAAACATAAATCCTGGTTGAAAGTAAACTATTAATATAAAACATGAAAATATTTCTAGTATATTAGCTTGATACTTACATAATCAACAAGAAAATTCTCAAAACACTTAGTTGATTTTCCCAATTAGGAAAGTTACAGAGAATAAGGGGAAAACCCTATATTCTTACTAAATAAATAAATGAAATAAGAGAGTTCTATGGGGTCATTGCTAAATTAAAAAAATAGACAAATTTCTACTGTTAAAACAGTTTTTCAAGTCATCCAAAATTCTTTGGCTTTGAAGCTTCATTGTAAACCTGTGTTCCCTTACTGTGTTTTCAACTCTGTTAAGATCCTAACCTATAAACAGTTGTTTTGTCAAGAGCTGTGTTTCCTCATAAAGTCCAACTGTATCTTATAGATGAGTTTTCTTTTTCTTTTTACAATATATCTCCATAATTTCCCATTTTCTGTGTGAGGGTTTCAGAAGCATGAACAGTGACCAAGTATTAAAGATATGAAATACCACACTCAGCATTTTTAACCCATGGTTTATGGGCTCCCAACCTCATTCATAAACTGACTCACAGCAGTCCATTCTCATACCATCATGCTGTTCGTCATGCTAGCTTACTCCTCCTAGCTGTTTCTCCAAGCTCTTCTACCTGTGTCCTTCTTTCCTGCATTCCAGTTTCTTCTCCACATATTCACACTAACTCATTCTGAAATAGCTTTAATCACTTTCAGTCACTGGGCTTGATGTCATTTAATCCAGTTAGGCTGAGTATAATTATCCCCTCCTCCACAGATCCCTCCTATACTTCAATACTGTCTAGTTATCTTCACTCCCATTAAGATTATTTTCCTACTTTTAAGCCTCCACATAACTGCCTCCATCTTGAATTCACTTTATGAAGTTCTCCTAAAGCCCTTAGTCAGCAGCAATAATATTAAAAGCTGGTTGCCCAGCACTTGCACTTCAACTGAGAACAAAATGAATCAAAATGAGTTTAGACAGCTTCCTAGTCCTAAGAGGACTGGCTTAACCAGTCCTCTGTGCCCAATGTACAGAGGCTGGCCCAGATACCACACTTAGAAATTATCAACTTTAGGGCCTCTAAAACAAGCAGAGCTACATCTACGGTATGACTCATACAGGGAGAGACAACTATTAGCAAGAATATCCTGACAATGAAGATGCATCTCCAGCAGAATCCACTAGATGACTCCAGGAATGTAACACTCTGTATCTTTCCTGGGGGCAATCACTTTCTCTATCTTCCCAAGGACAGTTGGTCACAAGGATCCTTCAAACCACCAACAGTCCTTGCTTAAATATGTGCAGAAATTCCAAAACACAGAAAGTCATTCCTGTGTACACATCCACATCTAGCTGAGATCTCCATTTGTCCTAGCTTCAAATCCTGCCTTCATTTCTTCCAGACTCGGTCTCACAACACACACACCTTTCCAATGGGCCACACAGGTTACTTAACCACCTTGCTGCCTAGTCTTTCAAAGATATATGTAAGTAACCTTGTTGGCAAATCTTGTTAACAGCAGAGATAGATATGAATCAATTTAGTTTTAGCCAAGTTTAGCTGGATAGTCAAAGACCTATGAAGACTTTGCTAGTCTAGTCTAGTCTCTTACCATTATTCACAATGATGTCTTCAAATCTCAAGTTTCTGTGGACCCTCATGACATTATAAAAAATCAGCAGTTTCCAGATTAGCAGAAAAGAATCATCTACACTGTGGACCAACCTAGGAAGAGTTGGCTCCTTCTCACTTTGCTCAATCAGAATACAGTAGTTATCCTCATTTATAAGTCCAAATTGTCCCAACAGAAGTATCTCTCACCTCAAAGAATTAATAGAGCTGGCTTATTCTGGAGTCCAACATAAGTGGCTATGGCCCAGAAACACAAATTTAGGTTTTCCCAATTTACTATGTTTTAGTGTGGTGACAGTTCCATGAAGTTTTAAAGAAACAGAGCAAATAAAATAATAAATCAAGACACTTTTCAAAGACAATGGTATGCATATCTAGTAGAAAGTCTACTGAATTGTAAACTCTACTATATAAGCCTCAGGTGGTGGAAACTGGAGGTGTGTTGATACATCCCAAAGAACTGACCTAGCAAGTTATATACAGAGGAGGACAGCAAGTGACTACTGAGGGAGCTAAAAATGCCTAAGATGATTTGGAACTGGACTTAACACATTCCACTCTACATCATTGAAGTCCTAATCAGTCAATCAGCCTTCAAGTCACAACTTTTATGATGAATTATCATGTTAGAGACTCACTACCTATATTGCTTCTAATACCACCAGTCTTTCATTTTGGAGAGTGTCTTTCGATTATTACTGGACTTTCAATCACTATAATCCGTAATACCTGACATCCAGCATATTTAAACTGAATGCCTATTCACCCATTTCTAAAATGCCCTCCATTCCTGGTTTTCTCGGGTTTATTAGCACTGCCTTATTCCTTCCAATGTCACTCCAGACATAACAGGACACATACTGACTTGAATGCTGGCCTCCTTCATTTTTCCTACTGGATATTCCTCCAGCCTATTTCATTTTTATTACCTGTAACCACACTAGCTACATATTTCAGGCTTAGAATTTTGTGTCTATTCTGCTTATTCTTACTCATTCTCCGTTCTACCTCTAAGGTAACCATTTGTCAAGAAAAATTTAAGTGGGTCAATAGTCATGTATAATCTCAATTTATTGTGTGCAATGTAGACACTTCAAAAAGTCCCCTTATCATTTCTTGTTTCCTCACCTTCCTATTCTTCCAGCATCTCTCCCTTTCTATCCTACAAATTCATTCTATATGAAGGCTGACTAAGCTTCCCTGCTTCAGTGGCCCTGTGCCCATCTTCCTCTCTGTAAGCACAGAATGAGTTAACACTCATATTCCAACTCAGAATGGGTATCAGCATATCCTTTGAACCAAACATCTAACTGCTCAATCTGAAAATATTTGGGGCTTTTGTGTTGGAGTTTTACTTTTGCTAGCTAGTACTCTGATCCTTTAACTTAAAAATCAGGATACAGAATAGAAAATGCCTGACACAGTACCAGCATATCTGGATACATGGTAAATCTTGTCATCACTAGTAATTTTGCCATTGTTGTGGATGCTTTCCATTGTTCATCTCAATCCCTAGCAGCTTTTAAGTATTCTGTATGTACTTCATGAATGAATAATATACCATTGCTGTGCATATATGTACAATTAAGAAACTCTTGTTTTGACAATGATTCTATTACTTATTGTTTCCTTCAAATAACTTATAAAGTGATCTTTCCAAATAGATATTCATTAAATTTTTATTGATTGTATTTCTTAGTGCTTTTTCATTTCCTTGGGAAAGAGAAGAATAATTATTTCTTACATATTAACTTTCTGCATGACTGGCATTCACAATTTCACATACATAATAAATTTATGGAGTCTATGTTTGAATTCAACTAAATCTTATTACTTGCTATTTAAGAGACTTTCAGTAAGAAATTAAAGTTTGGGCTCTTTTAAGTAAGCCAATGATACACTAAAACTTTATTATTTGTTTTTAAAGCTTTTGAGAATACCATTTGCTGTGTGCAGTCTAAGGTTGAAGGCTCCACATTTCATTCTTTAACAGTTCTGGATTTTAAAGCATTCAAGATTAATGAATTAAGAATAAATATGTGTCTGTACATGTAGTTAATAAAGGAAAAGTTTATAGACCAAGTTTGGTAGCATAGCTTTCTATTATGCAGACACAATGAAGTGACTACCATGATGATTAGGTCATCAGAAAGATACACTCTTGTGACGTCAGCAACCATGCATAGTGGTCACTGTGCTAATGATATTTACTATAGTGGTAACAGTGACAATATCTTTCATTATGGGAGGCAATAAACTCATAGTCTGGATTGTCAGATATTCTGAAAAAATTATCTTTTCTAGAGGCATTACAACATCGTCTTTGATGATCATTCCTAAATGAACTCAGTCAATGCAAGTGTCTCTCTTCCATGACAACAGCACCAGAACAAGCTCCGGCACTGGAGACAACACCAGCACAAACTCTAGCACTGAAGACAACATCAAGACCAGGACAAATCCCAGCACTGGAGACATCCAGACCAAAATTTTCAATCACCACCTTTATCAAAGGCAAGCTTTCAGTTCTTCAAGTGGTGATATTTCATAAGATTTTGTCTCACAATGAACAAGAATTAAGAAGAAGCAACTGACTGACAGACTCTCATCAGAAAGCATATCAAACTGTTAGAGGATGGTATATAAGTAACTTTTACAAGGCATAAGGCCACTCCTAAAGAAGAAGACCATTGTCCACTTTTGTATTGTGACTGGCATTTACCTATAAAGTAGGCTTGCTTATGATATATTAATTTCAGGGGCATACTGTGTGAACCACAAAAGACTTCAAACATTTCGACACTGAAACAATGACTCTTGGCCTCATCCTGTGCCGGGACTGAGATCTCACATGCAATGGAGTTTTGAATGTAAGCAATATGCAATGCCAACCTGTGGGGAAAATAAGCCTCAGTGTGCCTGGCAGCTAGCCTAGAGCATGGGCAGTTGATATATCCTGACAGCCAGCCTGGGTCTGCCAGAGGACCTTGAGAACAGCAGACGAGAGATGACGTGGACCTATGGACAGCAACCATGTCATCTCAGCAGATGCCAGCTCAGCAGCTTTCCTCCACCGGGGAAGGGTTAGGGAGTATATAAGACTTACCCCTTCTGGAAATAAACTGAGCTTGTTGTTTCAGCTTGTTCTCCATGCAATGCCTGTGTCGTTAGTGTCATGCCTACTTTCCCCCACCTCCAAGGGACATCCTTGGTTCTACCTCCTGGGAATGGTATACGGAGGTCCTTGGTGAACTAAGACAAACAATGTGTACCTCCCTATCACTTTCATGAGATAAACAAAGACAAATACCAAAGAGAAAGGAGAGGGTCCCACTGCAGGACCAAAGGAGCAATCAATACAGAGGGGCCTACTTACTGAAAAACACTGATCATGGGGTGCTATCTAGCACTGAGAGTGAGGAGAAGGGATCAGTCAGGCTGAGACATCAAAAACTGAATGTAAGATAGGGTTACTTCCACCCATGTGGAGCGCCATGTTGCAGGACACCAGATATTGCAGGGTCCCAGAGACATGTATACATCCTTTCACTCTGTTAGTTGACTGCATTTTCACTATGGGAAATCTGCTTTCTCATATGGGGGCCTCAAGTTCCTTTTAACCAGCTAAGGGCTTTGGGCCAGATCTGCGAACCTGGAAAAATTTTGGATAGAGGCCACAGTTTTAGCTCCTGGGATCTCCTTAGAGAATATATGAGACCCTGATCTCTGGATTCAAGTTTTGTTTCTGGATGGGAAGAAAAAGGTAGCCTTGGGAGTAGCCTCTCAGTTATCCTTAATCCCTGTTTTGTTGATGATAATAGCTAGTTTAAGATCCTCCTTGGTGGAGAAGGTGATTAAGGCTCACAATGAACATGGTCAGGAATTATTCAATGTCCTTTTATCAACTCCATGCCACCAAGGTCTGATAGTCCCTTTAACTCTGATGATGAGGAAGAGGCTGCAGGGCAAGAGAAAAAGGAAAGGAAAGAAACAAAGGAAGCAGAGGGAACAAAACATGGAGAAAAGGAGAAAACAATACCCTCCTAGCCCATGTCATTTTTCCCCTCTGCCACCTCCCCCACACCACAGCGGCTATGGCTATGTCTCCTGTGAAGTACCCATGGGGGGACCAACCAGGATGTTTTCCCATTGCAACAAACACTTTGCTAATCTCTCAACCTATCTCAACTGTAATACCACAGGGTTTGATCATGGCCTTTCTGGTCCTTGTCCAGAACACCTTTGACTGTATCAAATTCAAAAGTATAGGGAGTTGCTCTCACTTCCACAAGCTATATAATCTCCATTGGAAGCAAGTCTTACCAAGTTTTTTTTTCAGTTAATAAGACCCTTGAAGGAATGCAAACAATATATTTTGCCCACATTCCATAGTTTTAGTTGGCTGTCTATTGGGGCATAAACAATTTCACCACCAACAAACTTGGCATAAGAGACTGCTTTTCTGTGTCACTTGAATACCATTATTGGCTGGTGTAGGTATCAAGACGTTGGCTAGGAATTCACTTCCCCCTGCTGCCCTCTGGGCAGGCAGCTATAACAACAGGAAAACAAGACACATGTTTTCTAATGCAAAATGCTAATACTCTTTTGGCTTCCTCAGCCCTGAAAGTGCCCTAACTGGTCCTTGGAATCTGAGATGACTAACTGCCCCCTTTGCTTCCCCCTCCTCCATCTGGTGCCGGGGTATATAAGCCATCCTCTGGAGTAAAAGATTATTAATAAAGAGCCTTCTTAATATAAAGCAAGAGTCCAGTGTTATCAACCTCGACACCTTCTGCAGTTTCTCGGCACTCCCCGCTGTGCAGGAACAGCAGGCTGGTTAGTGTTATGAAGATTGTAGTAGTGAACATGGTAATCTGCACAGCCAAAAGCCAAATGGTATCTGAGGGAGGGGCTGAATTTCCCACTGCGCATAGCACATGTTAGCCTTTGCCTCAATGCTTGCCACAGAACTGTCTGAATTGGTAGACCACACTTTCACTTTTTCAACATCAGAACCTGAAGTCAGAAGTTCAGGATCCATCAAATTAAGTCAAAACTCCAACACCTCCTTTCATGTTCCTGAAAGATCTTTGACCTCTGTCCTGTGCATCCATAACAGCGCCTTCATAATCACTGTTGGCTAGCAGACTGTGTGATAGAGAGGCAGCTTCAAACTTAGGCACTGTGCTATCTTCACTGACAGGAGAGTACAAGCCAGTCATTTCTTCCTCCTTTAACATTCTCTTCCAAAACACTTAGTCCCTACTGGATCCGTTCAGATGTGCTCTCTCATTTCTCCGTGCAACCTTGAGGCATTCCATCAGGATATGTAGCTGAGCTGTGTGTGATTCTGCTTTCATTTGTTCCTCCGTCTGCACTAGTAATTCCAACATGAGGTTGACATTGGCCAAATCAAGGTCATCCAAATCAGTTCCTACCAAATATTGAGATATTTGCCACCTAGGTTTATTGGTGAATGTGGGCCCTAACACAGCAGTTTAGCCATGGATACCCATATTCCTTTGACCCATCTCTTCCTCTTGGTGAAGTGGCCAATGAGTCCAGTTCCAATTCGCCATACTTCGAACAGAATTTATGGCAATGAAAGGGACTTGGTCAGACAAGTTTTTCAATTATTCCATATTGCATCCAGATCAAGTTCATTGATAAAACATGACTAAGTACCATCCATGTCCATAAATACTGATTTTTTTTCTTATTTTACATAACAATCCCAGTTCCCTCTCCCTCCCTCCTGTCCTCATTCTCTCTCTCTCTCTCCCATGCCCCCTGACCACCCCCTAATTCTACCACCCCCCATTCCACGGGGAGGGTGATGCCTTCCAGAAGGGGTCAACAAAATCTGTCAAGTCATTGGGAGTAGGGAGTAGGCCCTTCCTCCTGCCTCTAGGTTAAGGGAGTATCCCTCCATGGGGAATGTGCTCTCCCAAAGTCCTTTTGTGCACCAGGGATACATCCTGGTTCCACTGTCAGAGGTCCCTTAGACTACCCAGGCCTTCTAACTGAGAGCCATGTTCAGAGGGTCTGAGTGGGATTTTAAACATAGAGCAAAGGATCACCAGCCTATAATTCACAACACCAGAAAAACTAGGATACAAGGAGGAATCTAAGAGATTCATTCAAGGTCCCTCACAGAAGGGGAAAGGAACAAGATCTCCTGAGCATATTGTGGGGGGTTGGGAGCAGGGAGTGGAGAGGGAACTAGGATAAAGAGAAGGGGAGGAGAGGAAACATGGGACTGGGAAGATTGTGTCAGGGGAGGAATAGATGAGAGAGAGAGAGGAGAGAGAGAGAGAGAGAGAGAGAGAGAGAGAGAGAGAGAGAGAGAGAGAGGAAAAAGAGAGAGACCATAAAAGAGGGAGCCATTATAGGTTTGAAGAGAAAACTGACTCCAGAGACCTACAAGACTGACCCCAACTACCAATTTGAGCAACAGTGGAAAGGCTACCATAAATGCCCTTCCCTGATAATGAGATTGATGACTAACTTATCCACCATCATAGAGCCCTCATCTAGTAACTGATGGAAACAGAAGCATACACTCACAGCTAAACACTGAGCTAAACTGGAATCCAGATGCAGAGAGGGAGGACAAGACCAGGCCACAGAAACCCACAGACAGTTGACCCAAACAAAGAGGAGCTAAAGACTGATTTTTCACGAGTGTGTAAAACAATTTAAAAAGACTCTTTGATCCCTCTTGGATCCTTACATATGTTTGCTTGTATGTGTGTGTGTGTGTGTGTGTGTGTATGTGTGGGGTGATGCTAATTGTTCCATTCTTTAGATGTCTTCTACAGCATATTCATCAATAAAAGACAAGGTGGCCACTAAGGCCACCCTCCAGGTACTAATGGCTCTCAGACACTCAGGATAAATCCCTCTAGAGAGATAATATATACATGGCTTACTAAGATACAGAATTGGTGCTCTTCTAGGGTTGGTAGTCAAGGATGGCTAAGAGTCTGTTTGGCAGGCCGACCTAAGACAGGCACAGTTCATTATGCTGAGCCTTCCTGAGGTGAAGACAACAAGGCCAGGTCAGAGTACCCTAAGCTCCTACTGAGTGTGTCCTTGTAAAAATATTTTTTTAAAAAGGTGGAAATGTGGAAAAACTAAACCTCAGTTGACCTGGCAGCTGACCTAGAGCATGGGCAGTTGACATCTCCTGACAGCTACCCTGACAAGAGAGACCATGGACTATGGACGGCAACCCCATCACCTCAGCAGATGGTGTCTCATTGGATCTCCTCCCCTGGGGCAGGGTTGAGGAGTATATAAGTTATACCCCCTCTTGGAATAAACTGAGTTTGTTGTTTCAGCTTGTTCCCCATGCCATGCTTATGTCATGCCTTCTTTCCTCCTCCAAGGGACACCCATCTGGAACCTGCAACACCAACCTATGGCAGTAGCTTTTAAATAAGTTTCCTTACTTTCTACATTTTCTGAAAAATATCTATATAACATATATATATATATATATATATATATATATATATATATATATATGTCAATTTAAGGTAGAATAGGACTTGTCAGTGACACAGATGGCATGGCTACAAGTGACCTGTCAAAATTACTAGAGTGTACTCTTTGCTTAACCTGTAGTCACCCATTAATTTCGAACTACTTTTACTGTTTCTTAACTCTGAAAAGATTTAAAGATTAGCAATTAATATGTGTAATATATGTGCAACTCAGTTAAAATATTTGCCATAATCATTTGCCAAAGTAATTAATTAGCCAGGTATGACGTATAGAACCTGGGAGAAGAAAGCCAAGGACAAACTACATAAGTTTTTAGTAATAAATCGGAGTTTTATTCTAAGTTAAAAATGAAAGCTATTAGAGGATGGAATCATAACATTTTAGGGGTTGAGGCAAGAGAATTACACATTCAAGGCCATAGCAGACTACATATTGAGACCACGTATAAAAGAATAGAAAAACTTCAGCACCAATTATTGCCCTTTCATTTTCAGTTATTGTGTGTCATGTTCCATATAAAATAAAAGACAGTATAAAGTACAAAGTCTGTTACTTACACCAAATGTTGGATATAACAGTGATTTCAGTAGAGCTATATCAGAAATTCCCTGAACACTCCAGAAAGAAGTGGGCCTTTCTGATACAGCAGTAGTAGAAGAACCAGGCATACGGAGGTGTCCTTTGAGGTGACATGGCATGCTAAGGTCAGGGGCTGATGTTTAAGGAATGAGGAATGATGAGAAGAAATCAACAGTAGGAAAATCCAGTGGCCACACACAGACAGATGCAGTAGAACATAGGCTGAGTAGACACAGACAGCAAGTCCAAATGCCGGGCACTGGGTAGGATGAGTTAGGAAGCCAGAGAGCAGAGGGCCAGCAGTGGCTCGGCAGACCTTGAAGAAATAAGTAGGTTGCGACTATGAAAGTTCCTTTAATCCATGCAGACTTGGACTTTCATTCTAAATTAGAAATGGAAGTCATTTAGAGGATTGGAAGTAAGTGAATACAGTGACGACATTTGTGGGGTGTTTTCCTCTATAAATAGGGAGGATGGGTATAACACCCAGTGCAGAAAAGACAGTATTGTAATTGGATTTCTATGATGGAAAGAGAGATGGAGGTGGCTTGGTCTTAGTTGCTATATGGAGTCCCCAGTTAATATCCAAACTGCAAATGTGCTTTCCAAAGAATTCCGGTGATACATCCTCATAATGGTCCCCAAACAAATTCATCATTTCATCCTAATTTAACATCACTGATGGTAAGATAGTAAGTGATTTATACAGGGTCACATAACTGCTTGTATTTGGAATGTGAGCCCTGATCTGAACTGTATTCTTGCTGCTCTAAAATAACACTTAATAACAGACAACATTGTTGCTGTGCTATGCTGCACTTTCAAATACTTCGGAATTTTTGAGTGAATGGAAGGAAACAAGATTTATGGTTATTTGAAATTTTTGGTTTGTTTGTTTTTAACATTTTTTCAAATTAAATAACTTAAGCTTGTTCAACAAGTAGACAAAGAACAGGGCAACAACCTCAAGTGCTAGCACCAATGTTCTTTCTACAACAGCATAGTGAGTCCATCACATAGTGCTTTTCAGACAGAAAATAAACAGTTTCATTGGATATCTTCTGAGGATGAAACTAGTTTCACAGCTAAATACACATTTGCTTTGTACATTTACTAAGTACCTATTGAATATCTATTTTCAGGAACTGTGACAGATCACAGGGATTTAAAAATTAATGTTACAGTGTCTGCCTTTTAAGAGATTACAGTCAAGTGGGAAAGTCTAAGTTGATGCCCTGGAACTGTAAAGGATATGGCAATTACAAATGGGTTTCTTTTGTATTTAAGGAAAACCAGATGCAGAGCTCTTCTAAACTTAAACTTATGAGATGTGCCTGATGTTGGAAGAACACTCAGAGGAACAAAGAAAGAAAGAAAAAAGGAAGGAAGGCAGGCCTTGACATATGTAAACTGATATTCCATAGGGCAATAGTGTGGGTCTGACCTAGAATACACACAGATGAGAAAAGAATTGGGGGCTACTATGGCTTCCTAGGACGATGCTATTGTTCAGGGGATAATGGAAGCTATGTATACAAAAGTAAGTCCCTCTGACAGAACATTGTCTGCATGTAAAAAGGGTAAAAGTATTGCCTAAATTCAATGTGACATGGAATTAGAGTTTAACATGTACGTGGGAAGGTCATGACACTAACCTACTCAGATTATGTGATGACAGTTCATTATAGATCTTTTTAAAGAAATCCATTTCACTGAGAATAGTGATCTGAGAATTTAATTTGCATCTCCAAAGCTGTATCATTTTACAACCAGTGTATGATTTTATCTGCGGAAACCCAATGTTACCCTGGGTTCTTTACTATTCCTTGGTTATCCTCTAGTGTTTCTTCTGTCTCAGCCTTTCTCATTCTTCTAACAGTTAGGTCTCAAACTGGCTAACTGAGGTGCCTGTTAACATATCAAAGGACATGGCTGCCAAATTCTCCCAGCATCCCTTAGTTCCTACCAGTTACAGGGTGGTCCTTGCTGCCTTGCTCCTGCACTCTCCAGCCTTGTGGCTACTCTGCCCTACACTGTCCAGACATTCTGGCTATGTTGGTCCTTTGACTCTTTTAACCTTTTTCCCTTTTGGCTTTTTGGTTTCCTCATCTCCTAGTCTCCTGGCTCTCCTCTCTCTCCTTGGGCCTCTCCCAGCACAGCCTGACTCAGGATCATGTTTACTCTGGACCCTTCTGATGGATGCCTCTATCTGAGCTTTCTCTTGTATCTACAATAAACCTTCTCCTTCACCATCCCTAGAAGCACTCATGTCTTCCCTTTTTTCATTCAACAACCACTAACTACATTACTATGCTGCAAAGTTCTGTCAACATGACATCACCACAGAGCCAGCATCCAACAGGAGTTTTTATCTCCACACCGTTGAAGAGTGAAATTTCCCTTTGATTGCAATTTTCAAAGGAAAAAAATCAAAAACAAAGAAAATATTTAATTCAATTTTTGTTTTGTTTATTTACTGATGTTGGTGATTGAAATCAGGACCCTGCACATGCCACTCAATCATTCTGTCACTGAAGTACCATCAGCCCCCAAATCATAACTCTCAAAACCAAGAGATTAGACCAAAACAACAAAGAAAAATGAACTGTTAGACCCAAAACATAAAACACTGGTTGTCTACCCCCCATTCATTCCGTTATACCTTACGCTGTCCTCTAATATAGTGGAGGTCATATTTCATTACATCTCTTACTCTGCATTTATTTCTCCCCTGTTATGCCATTAGCTCATTTAGAAGAATGTATCTTGCTTATCTTATATCCCTGGTGCTTAGACCAAGAAGGCCAGGTTCATAAAGGAAGTGAAATAAATGAGCAAACAGATAAAAATGCATCATGTTACTGGCTCTGGCATAGCATTAATTAAATCTTAGCAGACTCGGAGAACCTCTGATTATGGACTGTTAGCACCAAGAGGTTATTAAGGGCCTTTGGGAAAACCCCAATCAACAGCAGATACTTCCTGTACAACCTGAAGACGGGGACAGAAGATTCTGTCTTCTGAGACCATTTATTCACCTTGCAGAAGCATAAATTAGAAACTGTTTGTATTCCTTAGCTGACATGCCTGGCTTCCTCCCACAAATCCTGGTTGTATTTTAAGAGATTTCTGTGAATAAATATGTTCCTCAGATTATTTGTTATTGATTAACAAACCTTGTCTATACCATATTTCATTTTATACCAAAGTCCTAAGTATTTATGTAATAAATTCTAATAAAATACATAGAACTCAGTTGAAATTGCTTAGCGTAGCAACAGCAAAGTGATACCTTTTTTTTCATGGGATCTTAATCCTTGTTTAATTAAAAAATCAAAACAGACAGGCACTATGGTTTGCACCTATAACCCCAACGACTTTGGTAGTTGAGGCAGGAAAATCAAAGCTCAAGCTCAGCACTGATAAAATAGCAAGACCACTGCCTCAAAACCAAAACTTTTAAGTCACTGTAGAGCACTTGCCTAGCACATGCTAGGCCCTGGGTTCAACCCCAAATCCCCTGGTACTGAGAAGGAGAAATGGGAAGTGAAAGAGTACTGTTGTAATTCAACAGTGCTAACAATACCCTGTGGTTTCTGTGAGGGCACCGTGAAACCTGGGAACTAGCTCACTCCATGGGTAGAAAGAAAGGTGTACTGGGGATTCAAACTTCCAGACTGTCGACCTTCAGGGGTGTGGGTGCTGGGCAGAGAACAGCAAAAATAGTAGCCTTGTCAGCTTAAAAAGACAGATAGTGATGGGGGAAGGTGTGTACGTCAAGACTCTGGGGGTTAGAACAGTGGGAGGTAGGGTGTGGGCCTGGGAGCTCATGTTGGGACTTGGCTCTGTGGCAGGTTTGTTTGGATTAGCTTGGAACTAGATCTCATGCCAGAGGTAGTCGGCCGTAGGGGATGGATAAGTACTCTAGGTATAACATTTCTCTTATCCAGTGTCCTAACTGTGAAATGGTCAAGATGAAACAGATCTTGTGAAGTTTAAATGAGAATGAAATATGATCATGTATGATGGGAGATGTTATTCTGTAAACATGTTTCTCATACTGGTTAATGAATAAAGCCAATAGGAAAGCAAGATAGGCGGGGCTAGGAGATCAGGGGAAAGAGGAAGGAGTTAGGAGGAGTCAGCATGGAGAGCCAAAAGAGAACAGCACCCATGCCGGGTAAAATGAGCCACGTGAAAATACTTAGAATAGTAAAAATGGGTTAATAATTAAGCCAGAGCTAGCCAGTAAGGAATTAGTAACTAGCCAACAGTAATTATATCAAATACAGAGTCTCAGCGTGTTAATTGGGGGCTTGCGTGGTGGCAGGACCAGATCTGTGGCCGGCTGGAAAACATACTCGCTATACATGTATATACAGGGAACAACCCCGTTAATGACAACTGCTGAGGAGAGCACCAAGGAAAAATGAAGGGACTTGAGCAATAGTCTGATCAAAACCCATCACTTCTATTTTGGAAGCTGACTCCAGATGTGAGAGTACAAGTCTGGTAGACACTCGCAGAGCATGTCATCCTCCAGGAACCTGGTCTCCAGGTTGGCCCGGAACCCAGCAATCAGCAGAGTCCCCCAAGTTCAAGCTTTTCGTACACTGGTCTGAAAAGATCCTAGCAGCTAAGGCATTTGCTTGTGCACAGCTCATTGTCTAAGCCTGTGTTGTGTGGCAGAGATGTAAGCACCAGTTCATTCATTCTCTCTATTTGTCCTTCCTCTGGGGTCCCTTCACATACGACTGCTAAGGGTAGCCAGATGAAATGTAAATCTTCCTTTCTCTGTGGCCCGTCTGCTGCCACCAGTCACCTGCACATGAAACATGCTTGTTCTGATTGCACCTCAGGATTGAATGAGCAGTCAAACACTGCTCCCATCAAGGCTTTATCACAGGGGTACAAGCCTCCTGACCCGGTTCCTCCTGAGGCAATAATGCATCCCTCCATTAGTGAAAAGTAGAAGAAGTTGTCAGAACTGGGTCCCCAAGATAGGGGCCCTGCAGGCAGGCAGATGTGCTACAGATGAAGCGAAGTTTTCAAAAGCTTTCCTCATTGTCTGCCTGGGGCAGAGCAAACAGGGCTCAGGGACCATCAAAGCCAGCTGCTGGCCC
Source organism: Cricetiscus sungorus (assembly GCA_030556225.1). Lineage (NCBI taxonomy): Eukaryota > Metazoa > Chordata > Mammalia > Rodentia > Cricetidae > Cricetiscus > Cricetiscus sungorus. The sequence continues at coordinate 27,961,412 of JANBXA010000367.1, read as the reverse complement.
CCAGGGCAGATGGGCTAGGTACTGGATTTAATTTCCCATCCTTGCTCCTCCCCTCTCCACTTGGTTCAGGGTTGTTTGCTTTTGTTTTCTTCATTTTGGCATGTTTATAAAGTTAGTCTTCTTTAATTTTTTTGCCCATCCATGTGTAAAAGTAAAACGGAATAAAAATCCAAATTGTCTAATCGGAACTGAGAGAAGATGAATTAAATCACACGGGAAAGGCCAGGCATGCCAAACCCTTGGCCTCACATCTTCCCACTTGATAGTCCCACCAACACATAATTACCTACAGCCAAGCATCACTGCTAGCTGCAAGTAATTATTCTGTTTTCCTTTCTCCCTTCCCACAGAAGTAGAAGACAGTAAGTCAAGATGAGAAGGGAGATGTAAGTTTAGACCAAAAGACTATTTTCCACAAAATTGAACATTTGAAGAGTTTGAGTGAATTTCTCTTATGTGTTTTAAAAGATACACATTCTGCTAACACATCAACACAAAATTGACACTACTGAATTCTTTTATGACTTTTAAAGTGTTTTTAGATCTGTAATTAATGCATTTTAAGAATACCAATTAGACATGATTCTTAGATGATTCTCAATGTTTAACAAAGGACAAAACAATGCTTGCAGGAGAATGGAAGGATTACAGAGAAAAGCTAGGATATTTCCATTAAGCCTATCAGCAACCAGGAGAAAAAGATCCATTGCAAGAGAGTCTTCTTTTCATTGAATTTCCATTAACTTACCTAATATTTGACCTGGAGAAGAAGAAGTAGGGAGAGAAAAACAAAGAGAATGGAATAAATCTTTGTGATAGTTGCAAGCTCACTAACAGAACACAACTCCAAGAAAATAGATTCTTCTTACTTTAATTATTACTTAGATCTAGAGTAATTCCAGGTGGAAAACAGGGTCATCCAGAAAGTCTCTATCTCTAAGATCATGAAATCAGTACCTAGATTGCCATCAAAATTCTGCCCCCAGTTTTTCTCTGTATTTTGACCAGGTGTGGTTTTCTGTAATGGTCTCCATATATTGCAAAGAAAAGCTTTCTTTTGATAGGATTGAGAGATACATTTACCTGTGGTTATAGGGGTAAATATTTAGAATACAGTAAGGACAATGCTGGCTTAGTAAAGTGAAGTTAAGAGGTTCTCGCTAAGGCTCAGGACCTCACTAACCCTGAGGAGTTGATTAGATTTTCAGTACCAGGCATGATTTCTCTACTGTTGAGTCCAATTGGACAATTGTAATTTATGGCCACTGTTTCATCTGCAGGGATAACTCACCATGCTAGTCATTGTTTTGGTTCATAGGTGTCACAGTTGGGTAAGACTATTGGCGGCTTCCTTGCCTTTGGAGTACATATATGTTTACATAATACCATCTGACACTATGAAAGCTAGTGACAGAAAGCTAAGAAAGCTTTAACAATTGATAGTGGGCTTTTCAGACAATGGATTCACCTACAAAACGACTTCTGCATGCAAGGCTCAGAAAACATCATGAAAAAAGATGGAAAAATGATTATAGGAGTCAGAAGGCTCTGATGTCTATTCTGTAATAATTTCTACTAGAAATGACAAGAAATACACATTATATCTAAACAATATGGCTGCTTAAATAGTACCTAAACAATAACAACACCAATTGATAGGCTAATGTGAAAGGGAAAAATCTCATAGAACCCCATGCTTAGACAAAGAACTATAGGCAAATGATGTCTCCTTATATTGGAAGAATCTTCCCTGAGGATGAACTCTCCCTAATTCATTATCCACTTTATAAATATTATATAATTATACATACATATATACATATATGCACTTATCAGTGATGTATATGTAATAAAGTAAAAGATGTCATGAATTAGGGATGGAACAAGACAAGGGCACATGGAAGGGGTTGGAAAGAAGAAAGAGAAGAGGGAAAATGATGTAATTATGTTTTAATTGAAAAAAATGTAAGATTCTGAGCTCATTCCTAACTCTTAACAGGTGCCCCATAAGACAGAAATCTCTGCCATTCCAAGTCCCCATTTTCTGCTCTGATAAGGCTATTTTTTGTGTCTTTCCTGAAACAAATGTCAACTGGTTCGATGACAAGTCATAACATCTACTCAAAACATTGAATTTGGAGACTTTAATGCTGATGTGAACCATAAAAGATAATTTTTCATATTGTTTTTCATTGGTCACATTTTAATTATCACTGAAGACATTTAATAATCTAGTTTTAAGTATTTGTGAATACAAACTGAAAATGCCTCAGATAGAAACAGGTAGTTAATAAGGGACTATCCCTGTTTATCATTGGGAGCATGTCAAGGTGGGATGCAACAAATCGTATGAAGAATAATGGACCTCTTCGGGCTCTAGTCAGCTAATATCCCAACCACAAGAAAAAGGAAAAATAGAGCATAGTCTGGTAACTAACAAAAACCACAATAGAAATAAAGAAGAGATAATGGGAAACAAAAGAGGGAAGCAACATCCCAATCTTAGCCTCAAGTCAGTTGATATATGTGACTATCGACAGACCATGGAGCTAGGTATGACTTCTCCTCCTTACACATAGGGATCTATAGTTCAGAAGGCTGTGTCACCTGCCTGGGCTCATTCCATAATTAAGTGGGTAAAGTATAACTTGAACCCGGGCATTTGACTAAACCCAGTCATGCTGTACTCTTGCAGCATCAGCTTTGTGACGTTGTGTTGTGTTATACATCAGATAGCACCAGATAACATGAGTATTTTATTTTGCATCGTGCTTCCCTCAAGCATTGGAATAAGCCAAGCCAAGAGACTCTGTGTATTAAAATCTACTTAATACTACTACTATCCTGCATTTTGATTATGTAACAGACTCCTTTCATAATTGCACGTGTTAAAAGTGGTTTCATAGCAAAGTGGAAACAATGGAGTGATTTATTTTACAATCCTGAAAGCTGGACATTACTGTAGGAAAAAGAAGAAATGGCGGCATGTAGATTTCCAGCAAAGCAATGCTTTGTGCATCCCTGATTGCTTTCTCTGCCCTGTTTACTTCTCATTGGTGAAGTTCTCCCCAGGGTGGAGCAGTGTCCCCAGATTTGCCATCATATTGGTTCAGAAGGTAACGCCTTATGTAGTGTATATCTTGGAGCTTGAGGATCTTTGGTTTTCTAACTAAGCTCAGTCCATAGACTTTGGAACTTTGTAACCTTTGGATAAGCTGAGAACCCCTAGGTCAGCCAACACTGGTTTCCACCTAAGGATGACATGGAACTAGTCCCCATTGCTTATTTGTGATTGTTTTTTTTTCATGAGCTTTAAACATAACCTCATACTAAAAAAATTAACCATATTGGTTTATTTATTATGTAAACATAACACTTTAAGGTTGGATAGAAATTTTATTATTTTCTACTAAATTAGTTTCAGCATCTTGTTTTTTCTGAGGGTGGAAGGGCAATCCTCCATATCAATTTCTTCTGCCTTTCCTTGCAATATTATTAATGTTCTAGGAGAAACCAAACTTCCCTCAGTGTTACCAGTGTTAATATGTTTATCAAGATCAACCGGTCAGAGCAGAGACATCTATTATTAATGATGTGTGAAAGGAGATGTGTGTGGATACATAATTGACTGCTTTTTCTGGGCAGATTGGAAAAGAATTGTGATCTCAAATTTAGATTTCTCTATGGCAACAAAAGGGCCTAGAACTGTTGGGAGCCACCAGGTAAGACCTAGAATAAAGACTACCCAGTAGAAGTCCAAGTCACAAGACAGTGAGTGACAGGGATATTGTGTGTGTGTGTGTGTGTGTGTGTGTGTGTTCGCGCGCACACACACACACACACACACACACACACACACACATGCTAAAATTTTAATCTCATAGGTTACTCTATATTATAATTTGACTTCTTTAATATACATTGCTCAGGAAGAAACATGTCAAGACCAATCTTATTTTGGTGATATTTCCGCTGATATGTTTTTGAACAATACAGTAAAGTATCAACATTTCTATCATGCAGATTAATTGCTTGGAACCCCAGTTTCTTCTGCATGAGATTGACTTGATTTCCTCACTAGTAAATAAACCCTTCTTTAGGTCGTTTCCAAGACAAATGGTCAGTTGCATCTCAAGTTCCTTTAAGGAAAGAAAAGAGAAGCCATATGCAATGATAGGGGATCACACACTCTTCAGTTATGGGTTTTACTGCTCAGTATGTGTTGCTGGCTGGCAATTTCAGGTACTAGAGCAATTAAAGCATTCCCTATACTATTGGGTCTTGGAATCATTTCTCCAGTCACGGGGTGGAAAGAATGGTATTTAGAACTCAAGGAAATACTCTAACATTGTCACTCCACCTCAACATAGGTATGAGCTTCCAGTTCCAGGAAGTTTTAGAATCTTAATACATTTGGCCTATAGATGCATAGCTATTACCTGATGAAATCAGACCAAATCAAAACAAATCAGAAAAAGCCCACGTTTAATAGGTAAAGCACTCTCTGATAATTTTCTGGCCTCCCAGAAAGGAGACAGGAAAGAAAGACTGAAAAACCACTTGTCTGTTTTCTGGAAGTTGACAGTTATTTAAATACCCTGTGAAAATTGTCTTGAGCATCTCCGGGGGAGGAGCCCTGTTTGGTGGGCTTTCTAGGATGGGGCGGGAAGAAAGATAGGGAGGGGTATATAGAATTTCCACCAGAACATTCCAAAATTTTTGGGTATATGAATGCCAAGGGCTGAGGTGAAGCTTCCACCAGAAGACCTGAGGCATTCCAGGCTGTTAAAACCAGGCTGGAATGAATTTGACTGTGAGCCTAAGATCATGCCAGAGCTCAGTTGTCCATAGATAAGATCAATCATAACCAGCCTCATGGACTCAGCCCTTGTCTCTGTCACTGGCAACTGATGACAGCAGGGCTCTCTAAAAATACAGTCCTGTGTATGTTGGTGGAGAGTATTCCAACAGACAGCTCATAACTCATTCTGTGAACTGTATATTTTGAAAGAAAATGCATGCAGTGTGTGTGTGTGTGTGTGTGTGTGTGTGTGTGTGTGTGTGTGTGTGTGTGTGTACATTAGATATGCCTGTATTGGATATGTGTGTAGCAGATAACATGGAAAGGGGAGGGGGGCATATGCCTATGCCTGGAAGCCAAAATTGGACTTCAGGTATCCTGCTCTAGCATTCTCTGCCTTATTCCCTGGAGATTGGGTCTTTCAGATGATCTGGGAGATAGGCAAACGCAGCAAACCCCAGAAATCCTCCTCTCTCCACCCAGGCTTTTAGCTTGTGTTCCGAGGATTCAAACTCAGATAGTAATACTTGTGCGGCAAGTACTTGCACCCATCTCTTCACCCCTGAACACATTGTCTTTTAAGAATCTGTCCCTGACTCCAAACCCAGCAGCCCCACCCCTGCGTCTACTGCTACCCTATTGACCACCAACAGTGCTTCTTTGTTGTAGAACAGCATTAACATCGAGCATGTGCATAAAAGAGTACTTAACCCACTTTCTGCCCTGTGGTATTTGTGGAAATAACACATCTCCCAACCTCTCTGAGGTATTAATAGAACTCAGAAATTATCCCTGTCTACCACTCCAGGCTTGCTATTTACTGGGAAACAGGCATTCAGAATTTCACAGATTGCATAGCCCTCCCTGGTTTTGGTAAAAGATTGCTCCTTCCAAGAGGCTGAATAAGAAGCTGTGAGAATTAAAGCACTGAGCCCTGTGGACAAATAACGTTGGTCAGAATAATGGCCAACCTCTCCCCCCCCCCCGCCCCACTGCCAGACCCTAAAATGGGGGTGAGAGACCCTCTTCCACATAGGGGGACCTCTGAGCTCCCAGAGTAATCCTCTCTGATGAGAAACAAGTGATACAAAGCATCACTCCAAATTCCTGGTTCCACACGTAGTGAGGAAATCAAGAGTGGGAATGGAAAGCTGGTCAGTCTCCTGGCAGGAGCAGGCAGACTATCAGAGATCAGGCACTGCAGTGTGCTGGAAAGGCAGAGGAGAAAGAGATGGTGCAGGGCTGGGCCCAGACAGGAGCAACAGCAGAAAAGCAGTGAACAGCACTCCGAAACCCACACGTGACTCAGAGAAAGGAGAGGGCGAGAGCTGACACCTGGGGTGGATGGAAGATCACACGATTACGGGGACAGAAGCGTGCCTCATCCAGGAGAGGTGCTTGGAGAGCAAGCCTGGAGATCTGAGTTCCAGCCCCATGACCCACACAATTATTTTCTTTTTTTAAAGATACATACTTATTATTTTTTTTCTTATTTCACATACTGATCTCAATTCCCTTTCCCTCCTTCCCTCCCATGTCCCCTGGCTCCCTTCCCATCCCATCTCTCCCCCCCCCCCACACACACACACACTCTCCACATAGAGGGTGGTG